>BCKM01000007.1:253454-281738 GCA_039545415.1 Udeniomyces megalosporus | reverse complement strand
GGGGGGGGGGGAGTTCACAACGACAGCAAGGGGGGGGGGGCGAAAAGAAAAAGAAAAAGGGGGGGGGGGAGAAAAAGAAAAAAACGAGAGAGATGATGAAAAACTGTATCGTTAACGAGACAAAAGAACAGAAAGAAACAGAAGATACAAAAGGGGTCGTTTCTTCTTTTCGTTCTTTTCGTTCTTTTCGTTCTTTTCGTTCTTTTCGTTCTTGTTCTTGTTGCTGTTGTTGTTGTTGTTGTTGTAAGAAACCCCTTCCCTTAGCAAGCTGGAGATGAAACTGGGATCCTGACGCTAACGGCGAGACCAGCGAGTGAAGTTTCCTTATAAGAATCCGACATGTCCCTAGCGGTGATTCGCATAGCTTCCAGGGCTTCGTCAAACGAAACTGAGTGGTGACCATCACCTGCGAGAGCGAGTTGAGCAGCCGTGACGGCTTTGACGGCTCCCAAACTGATTTTTTTTTTTTTTGGCAAAGAGGGGGGGGGGGAGTGTGAGAGGGGAGTGTGAGTGAGAGAATGCAAGCAAGGTTAGCATCGTAGAAAAAGCAAAAGATACAGAGACTCCCGAAACCAAGTTGAGTAAGTTTGTTCAAAAGGATGACAAATCTCTTTGTTTACAAAAAGAAAAAGAACAAATTTCAAAGTAAAGAGAAGGAGAAGAAGAAAGGGGGGGGGGGAGGGCTTGAACGTACGAGTTACGTTCAATGCATGGTACCTGGACGAGTCCGCCTATCAGAAGAGGTCAATATGTATTCAAGGAGCGATAGCAAAGGAACGTCCAGACAAGATCAGGAAGAAAGTTAAGTCAGTAATAATAAAAAAGGAAGAAAAAGGACGATCCGAATGGAATCGCGATGGTGCGCTGGGTCCGATGAATCTGCGTTTCACTCACCGATTGGATCACAAGTAAGACCTAGGGAGTGCTCGATGGCGATCTCTGCAGCTTGAAGAACCATCTTGGGAGAGCCACCTGAATATATATGGGTTCAACAAGGTAGACGAACATGAGGGGGGGAAGGGGGTTCTGGAAAGGGTGGTTCTAAACCAAGGCAAGACATACCCATGCAAGCTGTAAAGGCTCCGGCAGCCATGGATGAGGCCACGCCGACCTGAGTGATACACGGTTGATTGAAGAAAAGAAAAAAAGTATCAGAACGTATCATCCTACCCTGTTTACCACCATACCAGGGTTTCCTGTTGGTTTTTCTTTCCCTCCTCGGAGACTTGGAGTGTGAGATAACTAACTTCTGCCATACAACCACCTTCTGCTGCTGAGATGGTTGCACCTCGCTTGTAGAGCATTCCAATGGCGGCGGCAGTGAGAAGGAAGGTCTTGACGTCGCGATCGGGACTTTTTTTTTGGGGGGGGGGGGGGGGCGAGAGGATTTATGAGGTACAACGGAAGTAACATGGGACGATGACCAGAAATCAATCGTATGGGTTGACGCAAGAGGATATACGAAGAGGGGCATGGCGATAGGATGGTCCGGTAGGAGAGAACCAGGGAGGGAAGGAGGTCATAATGGTACGTTTTCGAGTTAGTCTTGACCACTATTTACGACGCGGATCGTTTGGCAAGCAATGGTGGGAGAAACTCAACTCGTCAGAGATGAATTCGATCAGATACTTGAGAACAGATGGAATGACCCCAGCGGCTCCGTTGGTAGGAGCGGTCACGATCCTTCCACCCGCTGCGTTGACCTCGTTTACGGCGATAGCCTGCCCCACCCGGTTCGAAGAAGAAGAAGAAAACGGGGTTAGGTCAGTTCGAACCATCAACAGCGAAAAAGTGGGCATCAAGCAAGAGAAGAACAACAAAACAGTCCATTCATAGCATATACTCACATAGCAAGACAAGAAATCGATACCAGGAAAGACCGCACTCTTTCCTCCTATGGGAAGTAGATCGTGATCGAATGAACCGACGATTCTTGGTCGAGGTGGCTGGAGAGGACGAGGCAGATCCGAGTTTGATGAAAATCCACCAGGACTTGTTGTGTCGTAAGAGGATGAGGATGATGACGTCGAGACGGTTGATTCTGTCGAAGATGGAGGTTCAATGCCAAACGTAGAGGTGGTCGAGCCAGAATCACCTGGTGGAGAAGATAAGGAGGCAAAGGAAGGAGATGGTGGAACGGTTTGAGATGGATAGAATCCCTTGAATAATCGACGGTAGAGTCCGGCGGCTCTTCGTCGAACTTTAAGTGGACCAGGTAGGGTCTCGATGGCTGAGTGAGTGGGATAAAGAGAGGTTAAGGGGAAAAAAATTAAATTACGACCGAGCAAGTCAGGAACAGATCGGGTTGTAATTTGATGAAGTAGATTCGAGGCGTACTTGTAGTAACACCAGTTCGGATGCAACCATCCATAACTGACCATATCTGTACGGCGTCGAAGGAAAGAAGTATGGAGAGAGGAACGAGCGACCAAGTCTCAAATCTTCAGCTGGTGCTCGCAGATCCTTCTTGAGGATAGATGATAGTTAAGTATGAACCTTGAGGAGATTGTGAGAGACTTCCTCTCGATTCAAGCCAAGGCCAAGTTCGTTCTCCCATACAATTTGAGCGATTGTCAGCTGATCGATCGATCAATCGCAAGGGAGATCGAAACAAAGCGAGGTAAGAGGGTGAGGTACGAGTTGAATGACAGCATTCGAACCAGAGGAATAATCAGTGATGATCCCTGAGCGCAAGTGCGTAGGTGTCTGACTACCTACGTTATGACGTCTCGTCAACGCTTCGAGACTCGCCCCATTATGGAACAAAAACGGCGGTTGACCTAGTCTCTTTGCTCCTTCCTTTTCTTTGCTGTCCTTTTCCTCTTCATCCTCATTCTTACGAGATTGATGATTGACGTCTGGTGGAGCTAGCGAAGGAAGACCAGGAACACCATGGGTTTGATCCAGTCTGGCGAGAGAGACATCGGATTTGTCAATGCTTCGGTAGTACATGTTCTCGTCGACTTGGGTTCGGTCGTTCACGACGAATCTTGAGAGAAATGATAAAAAATAGAGATAAAATGAGCAAGCGAGAGAAGTGATATATGATGATTAGGTTGTTGAGCCAAGTGACGTGCGCTCGACAGGAAAGCAAGGGAGGCAAGGAATGCACGACTCACCCTCCTCCAACCGAATAGTACGTATTGGTGGCCAGGAGATCACCATCCTCACCGAATACCGAGAATCGCATCCCATTCGGATGCGTGGGCAGAGCGTCCATCCTCCAGAGCTGTACGTTGAGTTAAGTGAGTATGATACACGTAAGCGGAATGGATGGAGGGGGTCTCTTTCGATTCATTAGCCAAGCAAATGGTGTACGGATCAAGATGAGAAGGAGAAAAAATCAAGGGGATTTCTCGAGACGCACCATGTCTCGATCTCCATCATACTTGATTGGGTGCGAACCACCGAGGGTCAAACGTTTCGTATCCCTCATTTCGGCGTATCTAGCATTGATTCCCTCAGGCTCGATCGTCTCTGGATCTTCCCCCTCCATGCCCATCAAGATAGCCTCTGGCGTGGCATGCCCTTTGCCTAGAGTGAGGATAGACCGAGAGAAAGGAACGGTTGGGTAGGTCGTTTCCAGGTGAGCGATGAGGACGAAGCGATGCCAAGTGGGAGCATCAATCACAGGTGGGGCGTGATGGGATGGCGACGTCGAGAAGAAGAAAGAGAAGGTCGACACGAACCGGTGGCAGCCAAACTTCCGTATAGAGAGATTTTTAAGGTGTGGACCTAGATGCGCAACGGTTTGGGAGGAGAGGTCACCATGATTGGGAGAAGATTCGAAATTAATGCCAAAGAGTCACATGATAATCCAGAATCAGAAAGATTGCCAACTTACTTTGTCCAAGAGACCGAGTTCCTTTAGATCAGTCACAAAAATCAACGCCGCTCTCATCGGGCCAACTGTGTGAGATGAGCTCGGACCGACACCGATACTGAAGAGGTCGAAAGCGGAAAGAACGGCGTGTTCTGCTCGTGGTAGCCCCCCTTCGGTCTGCTCTCCTGGTGGTGGGGTTGAGGCATGATGAGAAGCAGTGGGAGGTTCGTTCGGAAGTAAGTCGGGTGATCGAAAGATTGAATCTATGAAGGGAGGAGTGGGTTTGGATCTTTGGAGGGAAGAGTGCAAGGGTCTCCTGTTGAAGGGGACGGGATGAAGTCGTCGACCTGAGTTGGGAAGGCTCTTGATCTTGTCCGAGACTCGTGCTGGGGAGGCTACGAGACGTCTGAGCATGGTTCGTGGTGGTCTTTGGGGATAGTGGGCTTGGTGTTTTGTGGGAGATAGGAGATGTTGGGCTGGCCGGCGAGTCAATGATATTGGCCCTGATTGTGTGAGTGCCCGCGGCGTTTGTGAGAGGACCGAGATAAGATCTTCTTCTCAACGATCATTGATTCATCCCCTCACTACAGAACCACCCACGAGTCATCAACTTGACCTGACACACAACATTCGTCAAAACCCAGACAATCAACGAATCGAATCAAGTCATCGAAACCAACGACCAACCTCGACCGACAGTCATGTCCAGCCAGTCTACTCCCAAGATCCGACATCTCACCGCCCTCACCCATCATCTTGCCCGACTTTCGAGCTCCATGGCCGAAACTGAGCACCGGATGGCCGATCTTCAGACGTTGCTGCTCGCCATGCAGGCCTTCGGTGGCGGTCAAGCCTCTCAGTGCGTTCTCGATTGCTTTCCTTCCGCTGCCCGTGAATTCCCTTGAGTCTCGAGGCTACATATCATCTAGCTTTCAAGATGTTAGCCTCAAGGACAAACAAACAAAACCCGAACCCGACGTCATACCTTCTTGAACCTCGAGCGCGTCTCAAACGTATCATCAAAACACCGTTCTCTCGAAACCCCTTCACTCACACTTCTGACTTGTCCTTGTTTCTTTCCTTCCCTTGACCAATCGGAATCAGATTCATGGCAGTTTCTCAGATCGTTGGAGAGAATCTCGAGAAGGAAACTCAAAGGGCCCAGGATGACGCGTCGTCGAGAACGCCTGGGGGGGAGGAGGGTGAGGAGGCCCAAAGAGCAGGTGGAGCGACCGATAGTCTGGTGATCTCTCCTTGATGGACAAGAAGGAAAAAAAAAGACGCAACCGTGTCACGAGAAGGCGTGGTGCGGACAGAGAGAGATGGACGGAGGTGAAGAAGGATTCGAAGGGATAGAAGGACTTCTCGCCAGACGAATAAGATCTAACGACTTGCACGAAACATGTTATGACGATATCTCCAACATCATTCTCTACTGAATCAATCAGTTTGGTATCCTGATGGTCTTCTGCCAGTATCTTGTCAATCTGAGACGCATCCATGAGCTCATCCAGCCAAGTCAAAGGAAAGTCTGCACCTGCATCTACTCTTCTCCGACCCATCTCTCTGCATACTCCCCTATGATCGGTAGAGAGTACCGAGCGAGGCCAGCGTTGGCATCCGTGTATGCTCGGAACCTGCGTCCAGGACAAGAGCGAGTCGAGTGGTTCAGCGAAGAGGTCGAGAGTGGACCAGGTAAAGAGTCTGACGTGACGTGACTTACGCCATGAATCCGATGATACCGAATTCTGACAGGACGAAGATCCACTTGAGGAACCTCGGGAAGATGAGTGAAACGAGGAAGTGAAGGAATAGGAGGGGAAGAGTGAGGAGTGCACTCTGGTAGGCTGGATGAGGAGTTTTAAGCAAGGCCAAGAATCAGAGGTGTCGAGTGCATCGCGGTGGCGACAGATGTCGATATCAGTGTTTTGGTTGGACGATGAGACATTAGGAAACGGGACCTCACCATGCATTCGAACGAAGTCGTTCTTCGTCTCGAGGATCAGCAACAGCAACGCTAAAATTGTTGTTGCAATCATCTTCAGTCATGAGGAATTTCGCAGATACATCGGAATGATCTGGACAGAAAGGCGAGTACCCACCCGAGATTGGACCGAGGATGTATGCACCGGCGGCCAGGAGATCGACCCTCCACCCGAACCGAGTCTCATACGAATCTGCTGCTCCCCCAGCCTCGGCTACTGGGTTGGATCTAGCGTAGTTGGAGTTGATAGGTTGGGAGGACGATGCGTACGAGGTTTGAGCTGCGGAGAAAGTAAGGGTTGGGGATTCGTTTCGAAT
Source organism: Udeniomyces megalosporus (assembly GCA_039545415.1). NCBI lineage: Eukaryota > Fungi > Basidiomycota > Tremellomycetes > Cystofilobasidiales > Mrakiaceae > Udeniomyces > Udeniomyces megalosporus. Next base: position 275,614 of record BCKM01000007.1, on the reverse strand, counting down.
GGGCCAGGCAGACGGATTGAGTGAGGATTGGGCGAGGTTGATGGGTGAAGGAGCGATGTCGAGGGTAAGTAAGCTGAGTAGCCGGTGTATATGATGTAAGAGAAGAGTGGAAATCGTACTGACAGTTATCGTTCACAGATGGGGTCTGATAGCTTCCGCCGGACGGGGAGGAGGCAAGGGTGCCGTTGGCTAAGAAAGAGGATGGATTAGACTGGAACCATGGTCGTTTGACTTTGGGCGTCCTCTTAGATGATGTCGACTCGTCTGGCGGGAGATCAGGAGGGGGTTGATCTATGATTATGGGGATCGGGATCTATCAATCATGATCCAATCTCTCTGGCAAGGGATGCAGATAGATATCGACTCACAAGGAGCAAACGACATTGGGTTCAGTCTAGATGACGCCTTCACTCAGGAGATGGTCTGTGAGGAGAAGGAGAGCTAGCCCGGATTCCGTCAGCCTTGGGTTCCCTTCAGTAACCACTCTCACCTCGACCTACATCATCACTCACCGTCCTCCATCACCCTCGAACCCATCATTACTCACCCAAGTCTATCATCATCAACTTCCACTCCGAGAACCAGCCAAATTTCATCGATTGACTACCGAAACCCAAACATCCCCATGGCGAATCCCCCGACGGAATCCGACCTTCAACAGGCCACCGACTCACCCTCTTCGATCCCACCACCACCAGTCGCCTCATCATCCTCAGTAGGAGCATCTTCAACCATTCCGTCTGACCCAAAACAATCCGACGGACCCTCATCCTCACGTCCAACTCGTCAAAGACGTACATCCAAAAAGATGAAGGAGCTCTCATCCGACGAGGACGATCTCGAACCCGATTATCAGCCCAAACCGGCCAAGAGAACCGGACAGAGGGCCAGTGCTGGTGGCGGTGGATCTCTACCTCGTGGGGGAGCGACGGCGGCAGCTAGGGAAGCGAGAAAGAGCAACATGGCCAGGAAACCAGTCGCCCAGGTCAGTTTGAGACCGATTTGCTCAGGAAGAGGAGAGCAGCTTCCATCATCTCGCGGATAAAATCTCAGCAGAGCGGGGCCGCTACTCGTTGATAGCTCGTAGTGTACGGGCTCAGGACGAGTGAACTATGTTCGCATCCAAGCAGCCTGTCAAACTTACCCGAGTTCTCTCGTTCATCTCTCCAATGATCAGGCTGAGCCTGTCCTCGAACTTACCAACAAGTACAAAGACAAGTGAGTCATCATCATCCTCTATCCCGCTACTTGGCTGATCGGAACTCCCAAGCACTTGGTCAGACTGACGCGTCGCATTTTGTCTCCTTCCCATCTCGCTTTGTCTCTGCAAAGGTTCATGGATCTCAAGAAACGATTCGATGAGGTCACTCAGGTAAGGGGAGAGTCATTCTGCATGAACCAGTGTCTCGACCTGATGCGTGGCGATGATGCAATCGAATTTGACGCGTCGTTATCTTCTGGCGGACATCCTTTCTTGAACTCATCAAGACTAAAACAGCTCGTACCCAGGCGCTCGAGGTTGCGCTCGAGCGACTCAACAAAGTTCAACTAGAGAACGATGCGTACCTTCACTCCCTGACCCTATCCCTTCCATCCCGACCTACACTCGCCTACGCACTCGAGCGGAGCAAGACTCCTCCTCCTCCCTCACCATTCCCACAACATCACGCCGGGATGATGCCCTCGATGGAAGAGATGAATTTTGCTATGCAGGAATACAACAATCAGGGTGGTAGTGGTCATGTGGCTTTTGACCAAGCTATGGCTATGGCGGCTGCGGCGGAAATCGTGGCGAGTGGTCAGGATGGTGGACATGGGAGCGAAAGAGGGATCCATCAGGGTGGGCATGATGGGATCGATGGTCACGTGGCTGGAATCGTTGATGGAGATGCGGCTCTGCTCATGGGGTTGCAAGCTGTACGTCTTCCCTTGACCGCCTTTTCGCTTCTTCTTTCTATCTCTTCTCGAAACTGGAATCTGTAACAGGCTCTCACATCCGTCCTGTTTCCACTTTCTTTCGATTTCCAAATCAACAACAGTTCGATGCCCATCAGACCCATCAGCGTCATCATCATCCCGAACAGTTCCTGGAATCAAATATTGAATCAAACATCCACCCATCGTTTTACGATCCAACCGATCCTTCTGCGCTAGACCCACAACAACAGTACGAACATCGACATCTCTTAACTGGTGGAGAACCAAATCACGACGAGTTGGACGAGAAGGACCAAGCAGGTGGGAGGAGTGCAAAGAGAGTAAAGGTTGAGGAATGATTGGATCGCATGATCGACACCCGATCGTTCACTTTCTCGACTTGATTTTTTTATGTTTACTTTGTTCTCTTTCATGTCTTGTTTCTCCTTGTGAATGAATGGGGCACGGAAGAGCCAGAAGATCTGTGAAAGCGAATATCATGTCATAGGGCTACAGTGTGGTAGAAGCAGGAAAAAAAAAAATTCTACGTTTACGGAGAAGAAAATGTCTAGCAGAGATCCCTCCCTTACTGATTTTGATTGATCGTCCCCTCCCAGCTCTAGTCGGTTACAGGAGGAAACCGACACCAACGCTTTTCTTAGCTCTCCCCCCCCCCCCCCCCCCCTTCGATCTCTCTTCTCCCTCTGTCGTCAAAAATACGACGGCATGACGATGCGAGTTACTTCTATAAAACCCCAATGACGAATTCGTACAGACCGAATGTGACGATGTTGACTGGGATTGCTCGCACGAGGGTCGGGCCGAGTCCTCTGATGGGATCCAGTCGTGATCGGGGGAAAAACAGGCCAATCATTAATTTGGTTTCATGTTTTCTTTTTCTCCAGAGGAATCACAGGGGGTGTGGAAGGAGGAGGGAGGGGACAGGGTAAGGAAAACGCACCTATAAAAAACCTTCCAACCTCCACCCTCCAGATAGCTCGCCTGTGCTGCCCTGATGGTCCCTCTCCATTTTCCTTTTTCTCCTTTACGCTCATCAGCCGTCAGTCTTGTCGATCCCTGATCGGATTGAATCCTTGTCTTGATCAGATCGAACGGGAAAGTTGAACCCCAAGAAACGCAACCGGCGACGGATGCTGCAAGGAACACGGATGACCAGCCTCGAGGTGTTGGTGGGGTGAGGTCGAGAGTTGTCTCGAGAAGGAGATCACGGGGATGAGGTGGTGGGTTAAGAAGACGGAGGATGAGTTCGTAGCTGGAGTTTGTGACGATTGAGACATGATAGATTAGGGTTTTTGATGGAACGACAAGCAAGAAGGAAGAAGGGAGCAGGAAAGGCGTTGGAGAAGAACAAGATATCAGTGATGAGCTCAAACCGATTGAAAGAGTGGACTCCCATCCAGAAAGCTCAGCTCGTACGAGAAAAAGTCTAACCAAACACCCGAGAGATCACACAAAATCAGTACTGCAGTTCGGCTATCTCTGATCTGAAAGATTATCTAGTCACGCGAGAAGAAGACATACATGGTCCAAAGCCGAGATCGCGTAAACTACAAGCTGGAAGTCCTCGATACATCGCTCTCAAACCACCCTCTCGCCAGATGGTGGAAACCATCTGCCGCGTTGAGGGGACTCGAGCAGTCGTCATTTGTTGCTGTCTGATCTTGACGAGTTCGACTGGACAGTTGATCAAGCTTGTTGTCGTTATAGGAACCGGAAAGATCGAGGATGAATCCGTGTAGTAGGTTCAGAGAGATGAAGAGTAACGATCGTCAATTTCTTTTAACTCTATCTTACAAAATCTCTGCTGTTGAGCCCTTCGAGCGAACTTACGAAGAGACGACTCCAGCAGAGCACCCAGACAAGAAGTAGATGCCAAGAGCCACATCCTGAGGAGCTCCCGAGGCCGTATCTGGCGAGAGAAAGTTCATGCTTGTTTTAAACGTCGTAAAGACGAGACCATTGACGAAAGCCACCCCAAGCATCGGCGATGTGACGCCTTTATAAAGTCCCTTGATCTGTAGTAGACACGTATGAAGATGTCGAGATGCTCAACTTAGTCGCGAGCGTGTCGAGCTTCAATCTGATTACCGACGTTTTCATTTTTCCGTATTGTTCCTAAGCGAGCAGGATGGAAGCAGGGGGTACGGTCTCAGTATGGGTATTGGCAGATAAGAAGGAGCAGGATGGAGAGGGGTTTGACCAACGGAAAGTCGAAAGGATCGAGCCGTACTTGTTCCCAGCGTCAGAAGCTTGCATACGCGTCTTAACTGTATCGAATGGATGACCGACTGCGATACCTCCTAGGCCACCTGGGTGGAATCGACAAGGTTTAGTCGAAAGCAAGGGAAAGGCGGGTTTGAAGATGTTTCGCCAAACAGAGAGCATCGAGCGGTTTACCTGCTGTGCCCGCTATGAAATCGACTATTGGCCGATCTATAAGGTTCATTCGTTTTTGTTCGTACGCGTCAGCAAAGAGTCGAAGGGCGTAGATCTGGAATGAGCGAGGTAAGGTAGTAGCACTGGGGATGACGGGAAATTCGGATGGGAGACGTCGAACGCACGGGAAGCTGTTGAATCGTCCATACTATATCGAGTCAACGAAATCTATGTCTGGAGATGAGAGAGTGAAAGGACGGCCAGGTCGGAGTTCGAAGAGGGAAAGAGGAGGAGAGGGAGGAAGCCTTGATTTGGATCGCTCACAAGACCAATAGCGGTTATCACACCTGGACAAAACCGGTCTTCATTGAGAGTAGCATGGTTCGACAACCGGTCTTGGTCGAGACTATCGCATCGAGTGATGAGAATAATGACAGAATTGTGATCTCTGTCGAGAATGTGATTCCCCTTCAACAAATCCTTCGACTTCCACAATCAGCCAACATCCAATCATGTCGAGCTCACGCAACCCTTTCTTGTCTCCATCTCACACCGGTAACACCACGAGCTCTCAGCCATTGACCAATATCCATCAAGCCTTCCACAACCTCAACCAAGACCAGACCCCCAGTGCACAGCCGCAGGGCTCAATGAATCCCTTCCTTGATCCGGGTCACCATCCATCAGCTCTCCAACCCCACACCTCTGAATCTGGTACCAAGCCCCTCAGCGCGGAGGACCTCAATATGTTCCAATCAGGTGGGTTTGGTAGAGGGGAAGGAGAGAATAGCAAGATGGAAGAGACATATCAGCCGCAGCAATCGATGCCTGCGAGGAGAAAAGGCACTGAGGGCCTGGATAGCGAGGAGGGGCTTTCGGAGAGTGAACGAAGGGAGTGGGAACAACATCTTGAGAACGAGAGGGAAAGAGTCACGTCTGTTACAGCGAGCCCGTCAACCCGAGCAGGAGATGGTCCAGCTTTGAACGGAACTTACGTTGGTATGTACATCGATGTTCATCACAGGCATTGTCGTAGAGAGAGCTCATATCACCTTCGTCAATTGGACACTTCAGATGACGAAGCTGCTCTGCAAGCTGCTATCCGAGCCTCACTCTCCGATGCCCCAACTCCTTCATTGTATGCACCGCCCAATGGACCACCACCACCTCTACCCTCTCGCCCATCTACATCTGCATCTACATCCGCATCCACTACAGCAACTGTTCCACAACATAACGTGCCAGCCGAAGACGAACCGACCTCGTCAGAACCTCCTCCTGCATACACTGCTAGCGACCCAAGCCAGACTCTTGACGCTGGCCCATCTCGTCCAACGTTTGGTCAACCCGTACCATCACTGCCAATATCTCCTCAGCATACCGGATGGTCTGATGGTACAGGAAATCCTGGTGGTTTCCTCACTCCTCAACAAACTGGTCATCTCAATCGACCCTCCTTCGCCCCATCCCCACAGGCCAACGTAGCAACCCAACATCGGATCCCTCCGCCTTTTCCACCTTCTAGTAACAGCTATAAGCCTCCTCAGCTGAACCAATACCCCTCTGGAGGGTCTCGGCCTAACCCGCCGACACACACTCAATCGCATGCATCCGGTCTAGATCCCCACCAGCAGCAGCCTCAACAATCCTTCCTGCCAAGCGATGTACCGATCGTTGGACGACCCTACCAATATCAAGGAAAAGTTCTTGTCTATCCGAGAGGATTTCACTGTTACAAGTGTAACAATACGGGTGAGCAGAAGCGAGCTCCAACCAGCATACCGAATGAGAGATCGCGTGATCGACGATTTCATATTCACATCCATTTCAGGCTTCAAATTCAACGACCCAACGCATCCTTGTAGAACGACGTGCTGGGGTAAGTACGGCAAGCCGTTCTCTTCAGCGCTGTCCCTAGCTTGGTCCGGACTCGATAATCCTCAGAAACCACTTGGAACTTCCTCACCCGTGCCGTTGGGCGGGTACCCTGGCGCTGGCTACGGGCCTGGATCATCTCGCCCGCAGAGCATGTACTCAGGTGGTGGAGCGGGTGGATATGGATACGGTGGAAGAATGGCCCACCCCCCTCCTGTGAGTTGAAACTAGATCTCAAGTGCGTCAACCTTCAGCGCCAATCTCGCTCACGATGACTGGCTGTTGTATCTCGAACGAAGCCCGGGTCGGTGGTTTACCTACCAGGAGATGCTCGGATTGGGGGTCAATTGTGCTGGCGGTGCGGGGGATCGGGACAAACGATGGGGTTCTTTCTTGACTCGGACACTTGTTCAACATGTCGAGGAGTTGGTCGAGTGTTTTAAATCGATGGGATGTGTGTTAATTTAATCTCCTTGAATGATTGGTGTATGGAGGAGAGAACAATGGAGGAGCGCTGAATCCCTGAATGACGTAGCGCACGGGTGGAGATCCCGAGAGACCGAAATGGTTCTTGTTTCCCCATCTCGTCCTCTTCCAAATGACCACCATCTCTCGATCCATTCGACCTATTCAAACCTCTTTCCGAGCCGCCAGTCGCCGATCTTTCGCCACTACCACGATTAAAAACATGCCTTCCTCCGATCCCACCAAGCTCAACGCATCAGGCCTTACCCCTGACCAGTCCAAGGCTCTCCCCAGGAGACAACCTACCGATGAAGAGTCCAAGATTCTCTCCCACATCAAGGAGGTCAGTGTCTCGAACTTACGTCATTCGATGCTATCGAAACGCTACTAAAGCTTTCTCGTTCGCGTTCGCTCTTTCCTTTCCCGTTTCTACGTCATCTCTACTAGCTCTATCAATGCGACCCGAACCCTCAGACTTACTCCATCTACGCCGATGAGGCCATCTTCCACGACCCTATCGGTCACGCCAACGGAGCGTCCAAGATCGCCGCTCAATTCAATGTACGTTGACCGCCCGATCGGCTGCCACATCTATCTCATCTTGCTAATCGTCCACATCTCTCTCTTCTTAACCAGGCTCTCCCTTCCCTCTTCAAGGGCGGATCCAACATCGATCGATTCGAGGTTCTCGAGACCCCCACTCACCTCGACTCCAAGACGATCCTCGTTGATCAGGACGTCTCGTACCACATGAAGCCCCAGCCATCCGAGACGACCAAGACTGTCAACTCGCTCTTGACTCTGGAGAGGAACTCCCAGGGTCTCATCACTCGACACACTGAAGAGGTAAGGGGTTTCTCTTGAACGATGGATCGCTGCGGCTTGACTGACGGCCGTCGCCTTGTTTGCAGTGGGACCACAAGCGAGAGACGGACAGCTCGGATGGTCTTTTCGGCCAGCTCAACGAATGGCGAAAGACGTTCACTGCTGATCTGACAGACCTCTTCACCTCGAGCGACGCCAACAAGGCCAAAACTCCTCAGAAGTAGCGCGAGGTTACCGGATGGGGTATGTGACGTTGGTGATATACTTTGTAGCGTTTGTTGTATGCGATGAGATTGTCGATTGAAGGGCGTCGTTGTGAATTGAGGTGAAAGACTGAAAGCGAGGGTTTCCCAGTGAAGGAACAGCTTCAAGAGATTTCGATTCTCTATTCATCAACGCCTACCTCCACCCTCCAACTCGCCACCTTCGTCCTCTATCTCGCCCTCTCCTCTTCTCCCTCTCCCTCTTTGTTCTATCTCCATCTCATATCCCCAAGACAACCACACTTTCCCTCATTCACATCGAATTCCAGCTCCCAAAATGTCCAGTGACCGCTCTTCGAAACGAGTCAAGACCGATGATTCGAACAATCCTTACCTCGTTCGTCGTCCTTCCCGTCTTGCCAACGTGAGGTGATATGTCGCGTTCCAACTGACGTGCTCGATCCTTCATCGACAGGCTCACCTCAACCCTTACAGCAGCAACGGCAGCTCGTCAAAGGATCCCCTTCAAGGAATCGTCCCTGGCAACGTTGACCATAACGATGCTCGAAAGCTACTGGTGAGCATCTATGTCGACCAACCAGAGATTCAATCTATCAGGACTCGTCATTCACCTTGAATCCAGCTGGGGTCCGATCGATGCTAATCTTCTCGGGTCACTTCGCTCGCTCCTTCCCTCTTATCATCCAAACTCTTGCTAGAACGGAGAGGTCAACCCCTTCACCAAGCAACCTTTCTCGAGCTCGTACAAAAAGATTCTCGAAGGAAGAAAGAAGTTACCTGTTTATGATAAGATGGAGGAGTTCTACAAGATTGTTCGTCGTATCCCGCCTTCCCTACCTCTGCCGTAGTCGTGGCCCGCTTTGGCGAGACGGTGGGACATCGGCCGTGTTTTACTGACGCTGTCTTTCGCCAACAGTTCAACGAGAATCAGATCATGGTCATGGTTGGAGAGACCGGATCGGGGAAGACTACTCAGTGCGTAGAATCGTATCCCTTCTCGGTTCCTCCTGCCCAAGACCTTTAGGATCACACGTTAATCACCGATCCTTACTTGATCACATCCCACCTTTCACAGGATCCCGCAATTCGTCGCTTATTCAGATCTGCCACAGCTCAAGGGCAAAATGGTCGCCTGCACTCAGCCTCGACGAGTCGCTGCCACTTCCGTCGCGAAGCGTGTAGCTGATGAGATGGACGGTACGAAGAGCCCTCGCAGTCATCTCTGTGATGATGCCGGATCACGAGCTGATGTCCTACGTCCCTCGATCTCACCACAGTTCCGCTCGGTAAACAAGTCGGATACTCGATTCGATTCGAGGACGCTACGGATCGAGAAACGACCTTCCTCAAATACATGACTGATGGTATGCTGCTCAGGGAGGCGATGAATGACCCCCAGCTGGAACGATACTCGACCATCATCTTGGATGAGGCTCATGAGAGGACGCTGGCTACCGATATTTTGATGGGTTTGCTCAAAGAGGTTAGTAGACTCAAGATTGCTGCTTGTCAGACGTTTGCGACGACGTACGTTGCTTACAAAACCGTTTCTCAATCGAAAAAAAAAAGATCGCTGGCCGTCGAAAGGATCTCAAGATCATCATCATGTCTGCCACCCTCGACTCGCTAAAATTCCAAAAGTACTTCGGAGACGGTACCGATTCTGGCAAAGCGCCCCTTCTCAAGGTCTCGGGTCGAACCTTCCCAGTCGAGACGTTCTACACCGAAGAGCCGGAAACCAACTACGTCGAGGCCGCCATCCGAACCGTTCTTATGATCCATCAGGCCGAAGACGAAGGAGACATTCTCCTCTTCTTGACCGGAGAAGAAGAGATTGAGGACAGTTGTCGGAAAATTAAGGCCGAAGCAGACGAACTCAACAAGAACAGCGGCGGACTCGTCGGACCTCTTCTTGTCGTCCCGCTATACTCTTCCCTCCCACCCCAACAACAACAGCGGATCTTTGACGCCGCCCCACCTCCTTCGGTCGCTGGAGGAGCGCCAGGTCGAAAAGTCGTCATCTCAACCAACATTGCAGAGACTTCTTTGACGATCGATGGAATCGTTTACGTCGTCGACCCTGGATTCTTCAAGCAAAAGGTTTACAACCCAAGGATTCGAGTCGAATCCCTCCTCGTTTCACCGATCTCCAAGGCGAGTGCTCAACAGAGAGCAGGTCGAGCGGGAAGGACGAGACCTGGAAAGTGCTTCAGGCTTTACACGGAAAAGGACTTTGTCAACGAGCTTGAGGAGCAGACTCATCCCGAGATTCTCAGAAGCAACCTCGCCAATACCGTCCTGGAGCTCGTCAAGCTGGGGATCAAGGACCTCGTCCACTTGTGAGTGGGCCGCATTGGTGTTTTTATATCGCTGAAAACGTTCTTGCTTTGAACGACTGACTGATGAATTCTCTCGATCTGTTCGTCAACCGCCCCTTAGCGACTACATGGATGCTCCAGCCCCAGAAACCATCATGCGAGCACTCGAGCTCCTCAATTACATCGGTGCCCTCGATGATGAAGGAGACATGACGCCCCTAGGAGCCATCATGGCTGAGTTCCCTCTCGATCCCCAGGTACGTCAACCTCGTAGGTCGTCGTGAAACAAATCGTCCAGTCGCTGAACAAGATGAATGTCGTTCCTCACTGATCACGTAGCTCGCCAAAATGCTCATCGTCTCGCCCGATCTTCGATGCTCGAACGAGCTGCTTTCTTTGACTGCCATGCTATCCAGTATGTCTCTGATCTTTGATTCCAATCTTCCCATCCTCGTCGTCAGAACCTATACTAAAGATTATCCTATCTGTGTTCTCCTTTCGTGTACTAGTCCCAAACGTCTTCCTCCGACCTGTCAACGCTCGAAAGGAGGCCGATCAGGCAAAGGCTCAATTCGTTCATCCAGAAGGAGATCACCTCACCTTGCTCAACGTTTACCATGCTTACAAGTCCAGTACGCCTCTCCTTCTTTCTCGTCCGAACTTTGTGACCATGTGCTTTTCCTGACATGCACGTCGTTTCGCCAACGATCCGTCATTTTGTCCTTGTCGCACCCTTTCTGAACAGACGAGCACGACAAGAATTGGGCGTGGAACAACTTCCTCTCTCAACGAGCCCTTCAGCAAGCCGACAACGTTCGATCTCAACTTAAGCGATCTATGGAGAAGCACGACCTCGATCTCGTTTCAACTCCATTCGAAGACAAGAGCTATTACACCAACATTCGAAAAGCCCTTGCTTCGGGTTTCTTCATGCAAGTCGCTCATCAGGAGGGAGGCAAGGGAAACTATCTGACAATCAAGGATAACCAGGTCGTCAAGCTCCACAAGGCTTGTGGATTGGATACGACGCCAGAGTGGGTCGTGTTCAACGAGTTTGTTCTCACTACCGCCAACGTACGTACATGAGAAGAGCCGTCTCGGATTTTGGGACATCACATTGTCCTTTTTCCGGATCGAGGTGACCACAACAGTCATCAAACCGCTGAACACAATCTCCTGGTCGTGCTTCCCCTCAAACAGTTCATTCGAACTGTCACCGAGATTCGACCGGAATGGTTGATCGATATGGCGTCTCAATACTACGACCTCTCGACTTTTGCGGATGGAGAGACCAAGCGAGCTCTCGCTAGGGTCATCGCTAAGCGAGAGGGCAAGTCTCTGCCGAGAGAGAGGGGTGGAGGAGAGGATGGTGGGGAGAGAAGGAAGACTAAGAAGCAGAAGAAGTACTAGAATGGATGGGGGATGTTTTCTTCCTTGAGTCCGTTTGGTGTGGGGTCTCGTGAAACGTTTCTTCGCGTTTTTTTTTTTCGCCTTGTTTTGTCGTTGGTTCCTTTTGTTTGAACGCGGTATCTTGGCTAGTGTTAGATGTGGATCTTGATTGGGCAGGAAAATGACAAATGAATATTCCCCCTGTTACTACCCCCTCCTCTCTTCTTTCTCTCTCGGTTCTAGCCAAAGCCGACCTTCGAGCCGGATCCATCGTTCGACATCCATCATGTCCATGAACCACGTCCGTCTCAATTCCCCCACATCTCCAACCATCTCAACAATCACAAACAGCTCACCTTGACTCCGATCTCCTCCGATTGAGTAACAGGACGAAGAACTTCGACTCTACACCTCGCCAGCTGAACGAGAATTATACGATTCTTTAGCTACTTTATTCTCATTGATCGTCAGTCTAGACTACCTCGAGAGAGCTTACGTAAGGGATTCTGTTGGAGCCAAAGAGTGAATTCATCACCATCTCTCTCCCAAGGGTTGGGCCTTCGAGGAGTCGCCCTCACATGATTGCTCCTCCGTTCGATCCTCAGCCCGTTTCTCCGATCCTCATGCTTACCTCAGAATCTCATTCGATGGCTCAGATATACACCTGCATGCACAAGGTTACTCTCTCAGTACAAAGGCATCCTGAAGCTCATTCCTCCAGCTCAATTCCCATCCTTGGAAGACTTCATGACGCGTTTCCATGTTAGTCTTGAGCTCCCCCCCCCCTTCCCTGTCTGTGATTCAAGACGCAAAGCCATACGTCATCTTCCCCATCGTTTGATAAAAAATCGTTGGATTCTCTCTCATCCGTACGATTGTTTCACGTGATTTAACTTCCTTACTTCTTGGGGGGGACCTTTCACTCTCTGTTGAGTGTACAGATGGACAATCCAGCAGCTCTCCATCGACTCAAGGTTGGCGTTCCAGCGACGGTCGAACACTCATCTGGAGAGGAAGGCGTAGAGACAGGTAAATGGGTAGCTGAGGTCACTCAAGTGAGTTCCTTCTTTATCAGAAATCATCCTCAACGAGGAACAAGAAAGAGGAACAGGAAGAACAAGAAGAAGGAACGCACACGCACACACACACACACATACGGACCCTTACAAGCGAACCTGATCTCAATGATGGGCTAACGATTTTACGAACCCACAAAGTCTTTCATCACTCTGCTCGATGCACTCAAACTCAACATGCGTGCAAAAGATCAACTGCATCCGTACCTGAGTGACCTCATGGCGGGTTACTCGAGGTTCAAAGCTAGTGCGGAATGGGAAGGAAGAGGAAGGATCTTGCACTGGTGAGCTTTTTGCCTTTTCGTCCTTGTTGGATCCATTGAAATGGGATGTCTTTTCACTGACACACATGGATCGGATGTGAAAAAAAAAAAGGCTCATCACACTGAATGCTCTCACTGCATCCGATGAGATATCGGACGAGGAATCTCGTCAGGTGAGCGAAGAGAGGAAGGGTGAAAATGGAAGAGAGAGATACTGACGGGATTCGTGTTTATATTGATGTGATAGATGCTGTTCGATATCGAGCAAGCATACAACGAATTCTTCCGTTCGTTGAGTGGGTCGGTAGGTGTGGGTGGATGATGTTGTGTTGTGTGGGTTGTATGTTGGGTTTGTATGTATTGGGTGATTGGATCTCGTTGATTGGGATGTAGGACTGTGGGATTGGTGTGATTTCATGTTGTCGCTTGATTTTGAGGACCCAATTCATCCGGAGGGCGAGCCAGCACTTTGCGATTCCATCTCGACAGCCACCATCCGAATTCATTCAACCCACCTAGTCGCCAACGATGGCGTCCAATCCCTCGAGTACCCCTAATAAGCCAGCGTTTAAACTACCCAACATCGACAAATCCACATACACAAACTCCTCTGCCCTCCTCAGATTCCTCATCCTTGCCACAATCTCCGCAGCGGCCGTCAGCAGTCGTCTCTTTGCTGTCATCAGGCACGAGAGTATCATCCATGAGTTGTCAGTCAATTCCCACCAACACCATTCCACCCACTACAAACCGCCGAAACACCCCGACCCAACTTGTCGACCGAAAGAGACCCATCTGTCCCATGTTCCCTATTACTGACGCTCAATCATCTCGTGCCTTCTCCAGCGATCCATGGTTCAACTTGTGAGCTAGACACCCCATCAGTCCATCAACCTTATCCGACCTGCTTCAGCTCATCACCATCTGCTATCATCTCCATTCGATTTTGTCCTTACTTCTTTCTACCACTCACTTCCTAGCCGAGCCTCCAAAGTCCTCGTCAACGACGGATTCTATGTGAGAATACACCCTCCGGTCATCGATTCGTTACGGAGACGATAACAGACTAAACCTCTTCAACGCTGTAGGAATTCTGGAACTGGTTCGATCCGACGGCATGGTATCCGCTGGGTCGAGTCGTCGGTGGAACAGTCTACCCTGGCTTGATGGCTACGTCAGGTGTGATTTGGAACTTTCTGAGATTCATCAACATCCCAGTCGACATCAGGAACGTCTGTGTCATGCTCGCACCTGCTTTCAGTGGATTGACGGCTTGGGCGACTTATTTGTGAGCTTTTGTACCCCTCTACCTCGCCTGAGCTGTCCGCTCCGTCTGTTCGAAGGATCTTGATGCTGATGAAATGGTAAAACTTGTACCAAAGATTCACCAACGAGCTGACTGAGCCAGGAAGTTACTCGGCCGGCCTTCTAGCGGCCGCGTTCATCGGAATCGCTCCTGGTATATCAGACCCGACGATACAACCTTGTTCGAACATGGGATCTGACGGACTCCCTTCCTTTTTCGTGCAGGCTACATCTCTCGGTCTGTCGCTGGATCGTACGACAATGAAGCCATCGCCATCTTCCTCCTCATGTTCACCTTCTATCTCTGGATTCGAGCTCTCAAGGAAGGTTCAGCATTCTGGGGGACCATCGCTGCTCTTTTCTATGGCTATATGGTCGCTGCGTGGGGTGGATACGTCTTCATCACCAACAGTGAGTCCCTCTTCTCCCATACATCCCTCGATTGATCAATCCAGGCGCTTGCAACGGAAGCTGATCAAGAGACAACCGATTCGTTGTACCTCCATAGTGCTTCCCCTGCACGCCTTTGTGCTCGTCCTGATGGGAAGATTCACCAACCGGCTCTATATTTCGTACTCGTCGTGGTACTTGATCGGAACGCTTGCGAGCATGCAGGTCCCGTTCGTCGGCTTCCTACCTCTCAAAACTTCCGAACATATGGCAGCACTGGGTTGGTCGTCACTTCCCTGATCCATCGAAATCACTCGACATGCATCCTCGCTGAAGTCCCGTTCCTCGCGATGATGTCTTCGACAGGTGTTTTTGGTCTCCTTCAACTCGTCGCTCTTGTCCAGATCGTCCGGTCTCACCTCCCGGCTAAGCAGTTCAAGACGCTCCTCACCGCCTTTGTCGTCGCCGTCTTTACCCTCTCGTTCGCCGCCCTTGTGGCATTGACGATGAGCGGGACGATTGCGCCTTGGACTGGTCGATTCTATTCGCTTTGGGACACGGGTTACGCCAAGATCCATAGTAAGTTAAGATTTCCCCCTCGTCGCAAGATGAAAAAGGAACTTTGCTGATTAAAGCCCACCGGTTGGTAATTGGTCGCTTAGTCCCCATCATCGCATCGGTCTCGGAACACCAACCGACGGCGTGGCCCTCGTTCTTTTTCGATCTCGAGATGCTCATTTTCATCTTCCCGGCCGGAGTCTTCCTCTGCTTCCAAAAGCTATCGGATGGCCACGTCTTCATCATCATCTACGCTGCTTTGGCCAGTTACTTTGCGGGTGTAAGCTTCGGGTCATCTTTCCTTGATAGGATTCATTCAAACGTCTTGTAGGTTTCTGTCCTGACGCAGTTGAACACCAATTCTCATCCTTAGGTTATGGTCCGACTTGTAAGCCGATAGTCCCACGGAAAGTGCATACTCTCTCGCCATCGACCGATGTTGACATCACTTCTCTTCATCGTCCCATTCAGATGCTTACCTTGACTCCAGTTGTCTGCGTCGCTTCCGCTCTATCAATCACTCAATTACTCCAAACATACATGAGCTCATATACCCCCGAACCCGAAACGACATCCGATCCCGAGTCCATCGTCGACACTCTTCTGGCATCTAACTCTGCGCCAACTTCGTCAACCGAAACCCTGTCTTCCAGCAAGAAGGCCAAGAAGAGCTTGACCCAGATTTCTGAGACCTCTTCGATTGATCCATCGGACTCGTCCCTTCCTGAAGAGATCGTCACTTCCTCGAAGCAGAAGCAGAATGGCATCTTCGGCCTAGGACCTCGGTTGATCGTCGTCGGAAACATGACCGTCCTCCTGATCGTCTTTGTCCTCCACTGCACATGGGTCACTTCAAACGCCTATTCGTCACCTTCCGTCGTTCTATCAACCCGAAACAACGACGGAAGCCAAAACATCATTGATGACTTCAGGGAAGCCTACTACTGGTTAAGGATGAACACGAAGGAGGACGCAGTCGTCATGAGCTGGTGGGACTACGGTTACCAGATCGCTGGGATGGCCGATCGACCAACACTCGTCGACAACAACACTTGGAACAACAGTACGTCTATAGACTGGATTGGATCATCGTGAAGACTGAATACGGAAGAGAACCTGATCGACCACTATGCATGCCTGCCTCTCCCCCTCTCCCCCTCTCCCCGTCCCCTTCTCTCTCTCGGCATAGCTCACATTGCCACCGTTGGAAAAGCCATGTCCTCATCTGAGGAAGTTTCCTATCCGATCCTCAAGAAACACGACGTCGACTACGTCCTTGTCATCTTTGGAGGTCTCCTCGGCTACTCGGGGTGAGTCGGATCGCCATCCTTCTCGATCAGGTTGTGCTGAGAGAGAGAAAAAATAATGTGGGTCTCGATACTGACTGGATGAACCTCGTACAATGCATCCACCCCAGGGACGACATCAACAAATTCCTTTGGATGGTCCGAATCGCCCAGGGCGTTTGGCCAGAGGAGGTTCAGGAGAGAGACTATTTCACGTCCCGAGGGGAATACAAAGTTGACAAAGACGCGTACGTCGTACCTTGAGGCTCGTTGTCGCATCTCCATTCGACTGATGATGCTCGCTTGTCCCCTCCGTCAGAACCCAAACGATGAAGGACTCGCTCATGTACAAGATGTCGTACTACCGATTCCCCGAACTGTTCGGAGGGGGTCGAACGGTCGACCGAGTTCGACAACAGGACATTCCTGAATCGCCTAGTATCGATGTCCTCGATGAGGCTTTCACGTCTGAAAACTGGATCGTTCGTCCACCTTTTTTCTTCAGCTCCTGTCCATCTCTGTCCTCTCGTTCTTGGATCCGAACGGTACTCATCAAGGAAAAAAGAAGTGGACAGAAAAAAAAAAGAAGAGGAAGAAGCAGTGGCAGCAGGAAAGGACGGGACAAAAGAAGAAGAAAGAAAGAAAAAAAAACTGACTTGAGGCTGTGATCTGGTTCTCCAGGTTCGAATCTACGCTGTCAAGGATCTGGATCCCTTGATGCGAGCTCACAAGGCAGCCAACGCATTCGAGAGTGGGAAACGTCTCAAGAAGAGTAAGACGATCTCCTCAGCGAAAAAGGGGACCAAGTCGAGAAGGAAGCCTTGAGCGGGGGGGAAGGGAGGGATAGAAGAGAAAGATGTCGGGACCAGAGAGATGAGTGGATATAGAGATGTCAAAAGTATCCTGTTGCCATGACGAGTAAGAACAGAGGAGAGGAGAATGGACGATGTGTGGATTTCCAAGGGAGGAAGGCAAGAAGATGAAAATCCTGAATAAATCAAGAAGAAAAGGCTTTGGCCGAACAAGCAAAGGAGGAGGGAAGTCGAAATTGTTGAACTCTCCCACTTCCCCCTCCACCCACCCTCCCCTTTCTCTCAACATGGCCAAGTCAAAGGCCCAGAACAAGGCAAACCCTTCATCGACCCCCTCACAATCATCTAACCAATCCAAAAAACCAAACCCGAATACCAAATCTGCCCTAAAATCAAACGCTACCTCAACAACTCGCGCTCGACCTAAACCAGCTCAAGATCTTCTTCAGATCATCAAAGAACTTGGTGGAGATGCGAATGATCTTGCTTTAGTACAGGACGTCGATGAGGATGAGGATGAGGATGAAGTTTTGGGAGGTGACGAGGTCGTTGACGTGAGTTGTTACCCTCCTCCCCCCCCCCAGCTCCCTCCTTCCTTCGCGTGGTTTCATGCCACTTTGAGGGAATCACTCGAGTGTAGTCTGTGATTTGCTGTATGAGAGGCGGATCAGATGGATGTAGTATGAGCACAACTATCATGACGGACTATGTCTGCTGGTCAAGGAGGGGGGGGGGGACGTCGAAATTCCCGGGGGAAATGCCATCGTCTCTACTCTCTTCTGCTTTTGGAAACATGAAGCCGATAACAATTTACAAGAGACATGCTGATACTTCATCTTGTAATTTGATATAGACCAAACTCTCGACTGAACTGGCGTCGTTCATGAAGGGTCTCGATTTCTCTAAACTCGCAGACTCAACTATGGACGACGCCGCTCTTGACAATGCACCTTCGTCAGATGAGGAAACCGAGGAAGTTGAGGAAGGCGGTGAGGATTCAGATGAAGGAGAGATGCCGATCGATACGCCTGCTAAACCAAAGAAGGAAGAGATTGTCAAGGAACCGGTCAGAGAGAAGGTCGACGTCAAGGCTGCTGTCGCTAAAGTTCAAGGAACAGGCATCAACGCCGCTCCATTGGGCATGCCGATGGGTACTGGCTCGTTGCTCAAGGGTAAAAACGGAGAACTAGTCAGTCCAGTCGTCTCATTTTCTCATGTCTGATTTGAGATCATCGAATGGTCGACTCAAACATGAACGCACTCCCCTTTCTCTCCTGTCATCGCGGATTGACCGACGACGTGAACACTGCTCCCTTACAGATCTTCCCAGCTCTACCTCAATGGTATCACCACCAACTCCCTCCGCTCAACCCTTCAGTCAACCTTCCCAACCTCACTCAAACCTCACTCTCTTACCTTTCTTCCAAATCAACTCAACTCCTCGAGAACCTACCCACGACCAACAAAGCCCCTTCTCTCGGTTCAAAGTCCGACGCCAATTTCTTGGCTCAGATCCTCAAGTCAGGTACTCAAGCCGACAAACTCTCTGCCCTCATCCTGTTGGTTCAAGGAGATCCGCTGAGGAACCTGAGCGCATTGGAGGGACTTAGGGCCATGACGGGGTACAAGAAAGAGGATGGAACTGTTGGAAGGATGGGAGGTCGAGAGGAAAGGATCGGTGTCGTTAGGGCGATTGCGGATTGGTGGAATGGAGGAGGTGCTCCCAATAGAAAGTTGAGGTTCGTGACCTGGTCCTCGCATCACTGCATACGTGGGCAAGTCTTCGGCTCGGTGTCTGACGATATCGTCATTGGACTCGAAATCTCTTTGCTTTCAGGTACCTTCGAGACCAGCCCATGCTGACTCATCCAGAAGCTACGGATGCTCATCTCATCATCTGGGCTTTCGAAGATTGGCTCAAGAAGTACTTCTACACCCTCCTCCAGGTCCTCGAAGTGAGCACCGTCCTCCATCATGGCTCCACGCGGACGAAAACAATGAGCTGATCAAAGCATGTCTTCTTTACGAACAAATGACGTTTCTCTCAGACCCTTTCCCATGACACTCTGCCGTTCGTTCGAACTCAGACGATTAATATCGTTTTTCAACTCCTCAAGGAGAAGCCCGAGCAGGAACAAAATTTACTCAGGTTGCTCGTCAACAAGCTCGTTCGTTTTCTATCGTAGCCATCTTGGCGAACCGCGTGCGATCATGTGGAGAAAGATCGAGAAGCTGATCGGAACTTCCCTTTTTTTTCGTCTCAGGGTGATACCGACAAGACTGTGGCCTCTCGAGCTTCCTATCATCTTCTACAACTCCTCCAAACCCATCCCGCCATGAAATCCGTCGTAGTTCGCGAAGTTTCATCTCTCGTCCTCGTTCCACCTCCTCCCAAAGCGATCGCACCGTCCAAGCAGATCAAGAAGCAGCAAAAGAAGAAAGGGAAAGCTCAACCCATGGCGAAGAAAACGACCGTCTTTGAGACGGCTCGAGATGATTCTGGCAACCTACACGCTCGATATTACGGAATTATTACCCTCAACCAAACGACCTTGACCATTCGGGATGGAGAAGTCGCCGGAAAGCTCGTCGAGGTCTACTTTGAGGTTTTCAAGGGTATCTTGGGCGATGGCAAGGGGAAGGAGGAAGAAGACGAGAACAAGGAAATCGAAATTACGGGGGAAGAGAAGGGAGGAGATGGAAAGGGAAAGGGAAAGGAGCATAAAGGAAAGGGAGCTTGGAAACCTAAGGGAAAGAAATCCGACGTCAAGGAGGACGAAGTCGAAGATTCCGACGCAAAGATGATCGCCGCTGTTCTCAGTGGTGTCAACCGGGCTTTGCCATTCGCCAAAATCGACGAGAACGTGTACGTCCACTTAACCCTCGGCTTCCACATCGACTCTGACCTGTACTCAACGGGTCCTGTTCCGGGTTTTTTCTCCTTCTTTCTTTCTCGCTTCCTTTCCTTTTTTTCGCATGTTCAGCCTCGAGAGTCATCTCGACACTCTCTTCCGAATCACTCACAATGGAACGTTCAACATCTCCATTCAAGCCCTCAACCTGATTCAGCAGGTTGTTGCTGCCAAAGAGGTACGTCATCGTTTTCTTTTCTTTTCCTTCTTCTGTGCCTTCCCATCATATCCTCAGTTTTCTCATTTGGCTGAGCTGATTCTTTTGCATATCATCTTTTGCTTCTCACCTTGTCCTCCCCATTTTATCATTATCATCATCTTTTTTTTGCAACAATCACCTCGAACAGCCTCAATCCGATCGACTCACGGATCGATTCTTCCGAACGCTCTACGAATCCTTACTCGATCCTCGATTGACGACCTCTTCCAAACAAGCCATGTACCTTAACCTTCTCTTCAAGGCCATGAAGGCTGATCCCTTGGGAGAACGAAGAGCAGCTTTCGTCAAGAGAACCGTTCAAATCCTCGGTTTGCATCAACCACCGTTCATCTGCGGGGCACTTTACCTGTTGGGAGAGGTGAGGAGACAATCAAGACAAAACAAAATAAATCGCCTTGCTCTGATCTTTGAGATCAGAGCCTTGAGGGACGGGATGGCTTACAGTTCTGGACTTGTTTTGGTCTTTTCTCGCAGCTCTTTTCGTCGACACCAGGCCTTCGACGTATGCTTTCAGAACCAGAAGACGATGATGACGAGGAACACTTTGTCGATGCACCCGATTCAGACGCTGAAGAGAATGACGCTCAGGTCAAGGACGACAAGAAGAAGCCTGTCATCATCCTACCAGCTGTTCCTGCAGCGGAGAAGAAGTGGGACACCAACTATGATGGACGAAAGAGAGATCCAAAGTATGCTCACGCTGAAGGTAGCTGTCTCTGGGAACTCGTACGTAGTTCACCATCTTCCGTTCGACTTGATCTTTGCCCCTTTCACATGACGTGACGACGCGAGGGTTTTGTCTGTATTTGAATTTCTGATCTCGTTTCGCCCCCCCCCCCCCTCCTTTGTTTTTACAATAAAATAAAACCCCCCTCTTCACAGACGCCTTTCCTCACTCACTTCCACCCATCCGTCTCCCTGCATGCCTCTCAACTTCTCGCCAATCAACCCATGACGAGTTCATCCGATCTCAATCTCAACACCCTCATCCACTTCCTAGATCGATTCGTTTACCGAAACGCCAAGAAACCAAAGGCAAAGGGCGCTAGTATCATGCAACCGGCAGCGGCTAGCGACAAGTCGGGCGTCGTCCTGATGATGAAGGGTTCCAATGGTGGTGAGGCAGAAGTTAACTCGAAAGAGTTTTGGAGAACAAAGGTTGAGGATGTTCCGGTCGATCAGGTACGTTTATGCGAGGGGGCTACATGCTACTCGACGGAGTCTGTTGGGTAGAGAGAGAGAGAGAGAGAGAGAGACTGATCTATGCGATTATTGTTTTTTTTTTTTCCTGTCAACTGGACTCACTCCTTCTATTCACACTCTCCCCCCCCCCCCTCCTTCCAGCTATTCTTCCACAAATTTTTCACCCAAAAGCTCGGTCGAGAAAAGGCCAAAGCGGACAAGGTCGCTAAACGAAAGGGTGTCGACGATGACGACATGTCATTGAGTGATGATGAAGGCAAGAGAGAGGATGAGGATGATGAAGATCTTCCTCGTTCGAATGACAAGCAAGTTAAAGTCGTCCCACCTCAAGCCGCTATTGAGGATTCCGATTCTGACGATGATGAAGAAAAGGAAATCTGGAAGGTATGATTTTTTTTTCTCTCTGCTTTTTTTTTCCTCTTCTTCTTACTAACCTTTTGCGTTCTTTCTCTCTCTCTCTTTACCAAGGCCATGCAAAGTTCGATGCCGAACCTGGAAGAGGATGAGGGACTTATCGGAGACAGCGATGGAGATGATGACGACCTCAGCGAACTCGGTAGTGATGAGATGCTCTCTCTCGATGGTGATGATGATGATGACGAGGATGGTTCCGTCGCGGATGGTCAGATTGATGCAGCTGGTAAGACTTCTTCCCTTCCCTCCTCGCCCTCCCCCCCCCCTCCCTTTTTTTGTCTTTTCCCCCCCCCCTTCCTTTTTTTTCCTCC
>BCKM01000007.1:172142-253410 GCA_039545415.1 Udeniomyces megalosporus | reverse complement strand
CCCCCCCCCCCCCCCCCCCCACCGGCCCCTCCTTCTCTTAGAATTCAATTCGGAGGACGAAGAGGTCTTTGACATGGACGAAGACGAGGATGATATCCTTCCATCAGACGACGAATCCGGATTCGTTTCCTCCTTCCCGCCAGAACAAGAAGGAGACGATGATAATGACGATGACGTCGTCGTCCCAACCCTCGGACCGGACGGTAAGAGGAAGAGGAACAACGCGGAGGATAGGAAGGAGAGGAAGAAGAAGAGAAAGTTACCGACTTTCGGATCTTACGAGGATTATCAGAAACTCATCGATCAAGGTGGACCGGAGGACAACATTTGATGACAGATGACTTTTTTTTTGTCTTCTTTCTTTTCTTTCTTGCTTCCTTCTTCTTTTTTTTTCCGGTTTCCTCTGTTCGAATGGAACGACATAGGAGGATGTACGGGTGATTAAGAGGGTTTGAGAATCTGAAAAGAAAGAAGAAGAAGAAGAAGAAGAAAAAGCGAAACGAAGTAGTGCAATATATATATATATACAACAATCGAAGCTAGGAAGTCAAAGAGTACGAAGAGGAAGAGAAACAAAGCAAGAATTCCGCCTCACCACAGTCCCCATCAGAGAAAAAACAAGGCGATTTTCAGCCCGACACAAGAAAAAGGATGTTACTTTTCCCACTTCCCACTTCGGTCCAAGATGGCCGAGCTTTTCCCACCCAAGAGACTTCCGATGATGGCCGCCGAGCTCGAACTCTTGCGGACGAGGTTGCTCGAGCTCGAGGAGGTACCTCCCAAGCCACTCTTGCGATAAGCTGTTGTGTACGCGGCGGCGATTTGGGAAGGGGGTCGGAGCGAAAAGGAGGATGAAGAGCGAGAGAAAAGCAGAACAGTTCAAAGCCGTGATCAGTCGAGTGAGACAAGAGAGGGGGGGGGGGGGGGAGGAAGTCTCAGAACGAAGATTTTGATGCAACAGAAGGAAGAAGAAGAAGAAAAAACTGACCTGTGACGGATGACCCGGAATTGGCTCGACCAGAGTTCGAAGCTCCGACAGAGTTTTGGGAATCCTCTTGAGCGTACTTTGAGATTTTGGCTCGTTTGTTGGATAACGGAAGGGAACCCGTCGAAGATGAAGACGAGGAACCGAGGGTTGATTGATGCGAGGGGTATGGTATTCCGAGCTGTCGTCAGGAGAAAGAGAAGAAAAGAAACCATGATCAATGATCAAGAGAAAGTTTAAAGCATGGCAGAAGGCTCAAAGATGTAGACTCTAGAGATGTGAAGAAGACAAGAAGGAAAAAAAAAGAGAGAAACGTAGTCGTCATGTTATGACTCACCGAGAACAAATCTTCGTCCTTCTGGATCGGTTGAGCCTGAGGTCGTTCGACCTTCCTCATTTTCCTCCTGACCTTCGTCTTTTGACTCTCGCCATCGAACACGGGATCGTCGTCATCTTGGTCAGTGTCCATCGGATCGAGATCGTGCGAGGCGACAGAGTGAGCTCCAGCGGGAGTTGGTGCAGGACCTGTGGTTGGGTCTTGGTCTTGAGCTTCTAGTGAGTCGACGGGTTCAGGTGAGTCGACGATCCGAGAATGACGACCTCGGGACGGGGGCTGCATCTGCTCGTTGTTGATGGTATCGGAGGAAAGGAGGGGAAAGAAATCAGGTCCGTCATCAATCACAATCCGCGGAAGGAGGGTCTGGCGATCATGGACAGTACGTACGAATCCAGGCTGCACTCTACTCCTAGGTACGCCGAGAGTCATGACCTTATCTGCGACGTTTTGTGAGTCCGGCTCTTCACTCTCTGCGTCTTCGTCTCCTGACAAGAGACCCTCGTAGCCAGCTTCGTCTCCGCCCCAAGACTCGTTGTACGCTTGCACGAAAGCGCTTGTCTCAGGTTCCAGAGCTGCGCCAATAAAAGAAATTGGAAAATCACAGGAAAAAAGAAAACAAGATTAACGACATATGGACCACGTGAACCGCAAGGGAGATGTTTCGAGACTCTTACCAAGTTTGTCCAATTCGTCCAGACCCTCGAGCTTCCTCTTCCTTCGTCTCTCCTCCCTTCGTCTTTTGGAACTGACTTCGCCGAACCGCTCTTCGTCGTCGTCGTCCGAATCGAAATCCAAGCCTGTACCATCCTTCTTCCGTTTCCGAAGTTGACCATCGACGACCTCTTGAGCTCGCTTTTGAACCGCAGCGTCATCTGCTTCCTCTTGTAGCCTGTGAAAAGGCGATAGGAGGACGTAAGTCACAAAGGCTACAGGGAAGTCCAAGATGAGGGGGTCTTCTTACCTCCTGAATTTGAGCCGTTCCTCGTCAGCCTTTCTCTTCTGCTCCTCATCGAGTTCTTCTTCATCGTCGACCAAACCTTCAACCGGTTTGTCTTGGTCTTCATCCTCCTCTTCGTCTTCCCCTCTCTTGATGCCGAATCCACCAAACCCAGCTTCTTCATCCTCCGATTCCTCAGCCTCTTCAAGGGCGAACGCCTGCTTCTCTAGTCTAGGTTTCTTGACCTTCGATGGTACGTTTCGGTCAGAGTGAGATGGTGGCGGGAGATCCCTGGTCTGAGCAGCAGGCGGTGGCGCTTGTGGGTTGTCAAGAACTGAATCAGTAGAGGAGGTCGAGATCAGGGCAGGTCCGGCCAGGGAAGTCGTCGAAGTCGTCGATTGAGAGACGGGTCTCAAGTCAGGGGTGTCGTCCGAGGTTAGTTGGTGCTTGTACAGGTCGCCACGAGGTATCAGCCGTCGAGAGACGATAGGAGTCTCGCTCTCGTCCATGTTGTCCGACGTATCGCGAATAGCTGACTTTGGAGTTTCTCTATCTACCAGCCAGGTTCCAGCGGTGGGGCGGAATGGAGTAGCCAAGTCGTGACTAGGTGAATCGATCGGTTTCGTTTGGGTGAAGAATCTAGGTATCAGGATAAAACAGTCAGCTCTCACCGTTCTAGAATCAGGTAAAGTTGGGCGCAAAACTGACCCTTGTTGGTTGATGTACTGCTCTGGAGCCTGAGTCGCCGGACGTTCCGGCTCGAGCTGATGCTTGTATGCGACGAGAGCTTCGTCTCTCTCGCGCTGAGTAGAAGAGATCTCGAGCTCTGGTAAATCCTGCTGTGTCATCTGAGGCATGAGCACAGCATCGGTGCGCTTGAGTGCAGCGAAACCTTGGTGAACTCCTCGTGGCTGGGATCAAAGATCGGTCAATTTGACAGAACAGTAACTTGGAGTGATGCGACGAACATACTGGAGAGTTGGAAGCGTCGGTCACTTGAGTCGGGTCGAAGAATTGACTAAAACCCCCTTCCTCACCCAGGTCAAACCCTCCTCCAGCACCGAATCCTCCCAGGCTCGTACTGTCATCCGGTACCGAGCCACTGGATCCAACGACCGTCGGCACCTGGGTTGGGACCTGCGTCGATTCGAACAGCTGCGAGAAGCCACCTTCACCGAATCCGCCTCCTCCGCTACTCCCGTCTTCGCCGAAGCCAGATCCAAGCCTAAGGGCATCCTGTTCTTGCCTTGGGGGCGTAGGGAGGGAGGTGTTGTCGCTGAGCACGCGACGGTCAGGAGACGAAGGGTCGACTGGTGAGAGAGAGCGGAGAGGTCGAACAGTCGATGTGTGGCTGATGTCGGCTGAACTGTCGTCATCATCGGAATGGATTTGTGTCTTTCGGGCACGACGTCGTTTTTTGAAGCGAAGAGTCTCGGATTCTTCTTCCTCGTCTTCTTTCCCCATGCCTGAGACTCCGGTCGAGGACGCTGTACGAGCTGTGAGGACTGAAGATGAATCACGTCGATGAGGTGGCGCATTTTCCTTTTCCTCCTCCGCTTCATCCACCATGCCATCCGGTCGCGAATTCTCTTTGTCGCTGACGTCTTCCTCGTCTGCTGGCCCTGTTACAGCCTGAAGGTCTCCTTCGACCTGCTGTCCCGCTCCCATTCCAACTTCTAGAACGTCCCCTGCTTCCTTCGTTTCGTCCTCGTCCTCACTACCTTCCCCTTCATCTGGCTTAAAGTCTCCGTCTTCTGCGTCATCGTCCTCGCCCATCTCGTTCATACTACCTGCCACGACGACCGAGCTACCCCCTC
Organism: Udeniomyces megalosporus; assembly: GCA_039545415.1. Classification (NCBI taxonomy): domain Eukaryota; kingdom Fungi; phylum Basidiomycota; class Tremellomycetes; order Cystofilobasidiales; family Mrakiaceae; genus Udeniomyces; species Udeniomyces megalosporus. Next base: position 249,334 of record BCKM01000007.1, on the reverse strand, counting down.
CCTTCTCTAACTTGGCCAATAAGCCGTCAACGTCGAGTGGAGTCCTCTCGCTCAACTCTCTTCCCTTGCCGTACCGCTCCTCATTTCGTTTCCTCTCTTCCGCCGCTCGTTCCGCCGCCTTCTTCCTCAGGGTCGCATTGAGATCCTCGTGAGTGATTTGATCGTTATACTTAGCTTTGATTCCTCCACGAACAGGTTCCTTCCGCACTCGTTCTCGATTGAAGACCTGACCGGCGTTGACTAGCTGAGACTCGGACTTCTCGCTGCCTTCGCGTTGGGCGGAAGACGAAGGAAGACCGTGTTGAGCGGCATATCGACGAATGGGTTCCGGTTTTCGGTTGAGCGGAGTTCCGTCGAGGGCCTTTGGACACGTCTCCAAGTCCTGGACGATCTCGATGTCCGAGTCGTCATCATCTTGCTCGTTACTTTCATCGTCGGGTCGTAGAGTGCCAGTCCGAGCGCGATTCTGAGCCTTCTCGACTGCCTCTAACTTGATGCGCCTGAGTCGCTCCTTTTTCTCTTCCTCGACTCGCCGGGCAGCTTCCTCCTCGGCCTTTTGTTGCGCCCGCTTCGCTTTTGCCGCGAACATGTCTTTGAGATCGAGGAAATCATCGTCGTCCGAATGGGAAGAATCGACTGAGGGAGTACGTACGGCAGTCGCAGGCTTCTGCTCAGATTTGAGGACCGAGGTAAATTTTGCTGAGGTAGAAGCGTTGGTAACTGACGATAGAGGACGGGTGGACGGAGGGGTCGAATGTGGGCGAAAGTTGAATTGTGGTTTGATCTTGAGTGGTTGACTGATCACGTGAGGGAGGGAAGAATGTGGAAGAAAAGAACCAGGAGGGGAAGAAGAGAAAGAAGAAAATCGATGGAGATCATGAATCAGGAATGCCGTTGATCGGTACAGCTCGTTGATACGCGCAATTACCTTGGCTTCTTCAGCTCAGATGGTCGACGCGACTCTTTTTGCTTCGCAAGGAATTGGGCCATACCCAAAAGTGGTTGGTCGGGCCGACTAACGCCACCCATCCGCTCTGGAAGACGAAAACAAGCGTATGTTGTCAGTTGATGTAGGCAGAGTCACGAACGCATATCAAATATATAATCACCTCGTTCCATTCTTGCTTGCTCTGATTGGAGTATCTTCTTGTCCTTTTTAGTGAGCGGCTGCGAGAGGAAGGCATCATCCTTCGTCAATCAGAGACGAGAGGTAGCCGTACCCTTGGACGAGCCAAGCACGAACCTTCACCTTGCTTGTCTTGCCTTTAGCTGGTCCTTCTGAACCACCGCTGAAATCTTCCTTGGTCGTTGGATTGTCTCGTACCCAAATCCTCGGAGGGCTGTTGCTCTCAACAATATTGTCCGAACTGAGTTCATCCAGGATATGGATCCTGTCACTTTGGCTACTCTGGATGGGATCATCGTCGACGAGCCCTGACGGAAGGGTGTCCGCGAAGCTGAGTGGACGGCGAGGATTTCGAGTTCGTTTCGACGTCGACGTCGAGGGTGGCGAGATGTTACCTGACGGCTGAGACCTAGCTTTCGTACTCGTTTGGTTCTGTGTAACTCCGTTGCTTTCCTCCTCATCCGAGTCGATGACTGCTCTTCTGCTTTTGGTGTATTTTTGAGCTGGTCCTTCCTCGGCGTCCTCCAATGCTGATCCCTCTTCGGACGAACGCGCGGATGAAAGTATCCGACGTGTCTTCCCTTTCGATGCTCTTTTGTAGGATGATTGGATTGGAAACGTCTCGGCGTCTTCTCCCTCGTCAGGCGACAGAGAAGGTGGGGGATCAGAGGGAGGGAGGTCGTCGGGAGAGTGATAGCTCTCATTAAGGCTCTTGAAGATTCGGCTCTCTTCGTGGGCAGGATAGATGGAAGTGGAGAAAGTGGCGGATTTGTTAACGGCTGCTGAAGGTGGCTGACCTCTGGCCTCTGCTCTCAGGGCGGCTAGTACTCGAGCTTCCTCCTGGGGATCATCAGCGTCATCAGAGTCGTCCCCTAACCCGAAGAGACTGTCCTTAAGAGGCTGCAGAGGCGGATTAGATTCTGAATCATCGTCCGATCCCGTCGCCGATGACGGGGAGCTGCCACCCATCTTCTTCCGTGGAACATCGCTGGAGGATTTCCTGGCTCGGATGGTGGAAGCATCGCTGACCCTGCTCTTGCTCTTGAAGATCTTTGCATGATGGTCATCGTCCTCGTCGGCATCATCCGACGAGGATCCCGACTTCTCCCCACCTCCGCTAGTCCCATTGCTCTTGAAAGATAGCCCAGTAGCACCAGTATGTATAGGAGGAAGAATAGCAGTCTCCTCGTCGGCTTTTTTGGCCCTCGCGTACGTCCGTGACTTCTTCTTGGGTTTGGGAGGAATTGATTCGAGGGTTGATGTTGAGGTTGTAGGGGCCAATTGTGTGATACTGAGGGCTGGACGACGAGGCGAGGAACTTTGATCGAGTGAATGTTCTCCCAGTGGTGGAGGAGGTAGCAGTGCGTCGCCAGGCGAGGAGTTGAGAGGAGTTAGAGCCGATTGGGAGGAAGCGGGCGGGAGTGAAGTCAGAGGCGAGGAGGAAGGTGGAGGTGGCATGACGATCCGATACTGTGAATGGTTCGTGGACAGCACTGCGAGGAAAAGTAGACCAGTACGTCAACGACTGAGCAAGTCACGCTACGTAGTCAGGGGAGATAAGTTGGTGGGAGGCAGACGAAGGGCTGGTAGTTGTTTGTCCATATTTTGCGAGTATATGTGCAATGCATCTTCCGAGAGTACTTGGTTCTTTTCTATGCAGTCGGTCTCTTCGAGACAATGTATAGCGACCGATTTTGAGGAATAATCGATGTATAACGCTCTCGTCGCGTCTCAACGACTGGTGTTGTCGCGTGATGATCATGCAAAGTGCTCGAGTGATTTGAACCTTACTCACATCGTATAGGACTGTACAGTTTCCGCAATGAATATGACCAAGAAGATGAAGAGTGACGACAAGGTGGATGTATGGAGGATGTGAGCAACAATCGACGATGGTAGGGGTTGGCCTCGATGGGACGTACGTGCCCAGGAGCGGTACCTATGGGTATGGTAGGTTCTATAGCGTGACGTAGACGCTGAATCGGGCGGCGTAATAAGCCGAATCAGAGAGTAAGGTAGAGAGGAGCAAGGATGGACGTCGTGGGATGTTGGACGAGATCCTCATAGAACGCGACTCCGTTCATTTAAATATTTAAATCATTCTGATATCTCGGTCCCCGTCCAGAAAGACTTCTGTCAACGTAGTGCGTCATAACAGACATCCTTTCAACACGCTGACGCCAAGAAGAGTAGATAACAGAAGAAGAAGAAAGTAAATTGAAACTAAGGCTCGGGATGCGTAGATTAAGGTTCAAGATGAGGGAAGGAAGCGCCGAGAGTACAGAAAGGTCAGAGTAAGATAGGCAGATCCGCGTAAAGATGGGTGGGCGTGAGGATGGCTAGTTGATTCGAGAACACCATCAAACCAGTAGCGTAAGAGGTATGAATGGGAGTGAAGCGAGAGATGGGGTATATTCGGGCAGTGCGGACGATGGGGGTAAGATGAAAGCGTATGCAATGTTGGGTTAGGGAGCATGAGTATTCGTGGCTCGGATGCATTATTACAGTAGTGTGACAAAATCGTGATGATGGATGAGTGAGCGGTGCGTGATTGGTACTTCGAGTCGAGGTTCAAAGTCTTGAAGAATGAAGGGGATCAGGTACAACACCCTTTCTTTTTCTTGCCCCCTGCGACTTCCTCCGAGTCATCGGCTTCGGCGTCATACAGGTGGACCGTCTGCCTTCTCATTTGGCGTTCTCTCTCCAACTGATCGCCTCGACCGATGAGTTCGCGCGCGATGTGATTGAACAAGGGTCCTATGCCTATTCGAGTTAGCCAAAGATATAGCGAAGCGTCAGCGTTACAAACATCCGTCTCAATCGCACCGGACGTGGTTCAAAGACGAACCCGAGTCCCTAAGAGCAGAGCACTCCCAGATTCTGATACCATCCGGCAGCTCCAACTCAGGTTCTTCCAGCTGGACATCCCGAAGTTCTGTCCCTCTACTCGCCTTACCTACCAATCTGTCTTTATCCGGGCCCATGTTACCAAAAACGAAGCCACCCATCTCATGCGTCTTGCGTCCCCACTCCTCGCTCTTTCGTCGCGATCGCTTGTAGTCATGCGTTGGGCTTAGGGTATTGCTGCCAGGCGATAGAGCTTGTTCGGCTAAAGCAGTAGCGAAACCAGATGCCCAATCTCCAGAAGATGGTCGTGAGGGCGTCGTGACAACGGTAGTGGCAGATGTAGCCGTAGATGCGACCGAGGATTGCGAAAAAAGGAAGGAGGAAGATGAAATTGAATGCGTTCGAGTGACACGAAGTCTCTGAGAAGGAGCCGGATTGTTGTTGGACTCTGTCGGAGAGATGGAGCTAGTGGTGACCAAAGATGGGGGAGCATCGTTGAGAGGGATCTGGAGGGGCGATTGCCGCGTGGGTGCCAATTCAGGAGGGACAATAACAGAGGTGGTGGATGCCTGTCGAACTGGGTCAGGACGAGATAGGACCTTGAATCCCGGCTTTCGGGATGATTGTGAAGCGAAGAGGGCTGGTCGACTAGGGGACGTGAAACTTGAAATGGCAAGTGTCGGAGGCGGCGTAGGAGGTGGGCGAGGAGAGGGTGGTGGCGGCGGCGCCAACCACTGGTGCAGTATACGTGTAGCTTGATCGAGGCTTCACGTATCAGATACATCAGCAAGCCTCTTCGATCAGAGCAAGCATAGAGAGATATGTACGTACGAGACTTCTCGGTCCGAGAAGGGCAAATCCGACTTTGCAGCAACGAGCTGTAGGATAGCATCTCGTGGCATCGAGTCCTTGAGCTCTGCAAGCCATGATTGGAGATCGAGGAACGACTTCATGCACGATACGTCGTCTGGAATTCGAGAATCGTCAGGGCTGTTCAAGGACACCTTAAGAGCAAGTCTCAAGCTCACAAACTAGGATGGCAGCATGGGCTCCACGGCTTTCGACGCTAGATATCAGTGAACGGTTCGAGTGACGGGCGCTGGAAACGACGGTGACAACATACTAGTACATCGGAGCCTGAAGGGAAATGTGTGCTGTGTCAGTCCGTCCCCCTGTTTGCGTTCGGTAGCAGAAGTCTAGCTCACTCACCATGGATCTGAAGCGCTCTTGACCAGCAGTATCCCAGATCTGCAATCTGACCTGGGTTGCAACAAGAGCGGACGAAGGGAGAAGGAACTAGGCTAGGCAACGACTGCGGATCAACACATTGACGCTGGTTTGTTGCTTACCTGGACTCCGTCGACGCTCATCTTTTTGGTGAGAAGAGAGGTATTGATGGTCGTCTTTCCTTTCATCTGATCGAATGTTTTGTTACAAAATCGCTCGATGAGGGAACTTTTGCCGACAGCTGGACGACCAGCCTCGGTAGCGTCAGCGTTTGTTCTCTCAAGTTCTCAAACCAGCCCGTCTGTCCTGACTAGAATAAAGGAATGAAGTCACAAGCGTCTCGATTCAACTCACCTGGGCTTCCAATCAAAACGATCTTGGCTTCCAATCCATCCCCGTTGCCCAGTCCAACACCTATAGAATCTCTCTTCACTCTTCTAGGCGACAGTTGGCTGGGGAGGGTCGTCGAGTACTGAAGTCCCGCCAAGCGAGCGTCTCGAGGCGAGGCCGGTGAGTTGGCGTTGTTGTCGGAGAGACCGGATGATTGGGTTGGGAAAGAGATTGTCGAGGCCCGCGTCGGAGGGAAGTGAACATGGTGTTCGTCCGTAGACCGCATCGCTCCCTGCCAAGTTCGCGAAAGGATTTCTGCCGCGATGCGCGAGCTGAGATGATTTGTTCCGTAGGGCTCCAAAGAGCAGATGCGAGAGTCCGAGAGAGGAGGTGGCAGGAGAAAGGAGAAAGAAGAAAGGGGAAGAGGAGAGAGAAGAGGAGGTTCGAGAACACTTGAGGTCCGACTGGGCGAGGAGGGTTCTATCGCACCGAAGGTTTGAAAATGCGAGGAGTGAGAGAAGGATCACGAGATCCAGAATCTTCTCTGGTTGAAAAGCAGATCAGGAACAAGATTGCTCGCCGAAGAGCGCGAATGATGTTGAGAGAGGTGAATCGAGGACGTTCCAGATGATTGGCTCGTAGCACGGAGACGTCGACTTGGTAGGGACGATCCCGTTTGGCAGGGACGATCCCGTTTGGCACGAGATGTACGACTGGATATAGCACAGTAATGACGACGATGATGCCCTCGTTGTCGGCGAGCGTATGGTCTTGAACTGCTGTGGACGAGGCGATGACCGTGTGAGACAACCTGTCATCAGCAGTTTCACATCCTCGTCACAAGGTCGAGATAGTCAAATCGGTAGGCAAGGCTCGAAGAGGATTCGAGCTGATACATTTCCAGCCAGTGGTGGGCTCAAAGCTCAAAAGCTTAGTAGCGAAAATCTTGCAACGATCAAGATTGGAAGCAGGAGCAAGAAGAAGCCAGAGACCAGGGCAGAGATTAGATTAGATCGCTCGACGCATACCTTTTCTTTTTCTCTCGATCTATGAGTCCGAGTTGAGCGTACCATGCTAGTTAAGCTTGTGACCCGTAGTTGCCCGCTATTCTGAGATAACACGATCGAAAAGAAAGAAATCGGACTAAGTCATCAAACCAATTTCGACGACAGTCGTCATCTCATTCAAAACCCTACCTCCTTGCTCCAGCATCAATCGTCGCCCTTTCTCGCTCGAGTCCACCCGACTCAGCATGTCTGCGCTCGTCAAAGCCCTCACTGCCGCTGGTATCGCTGTCGATGAGTCTGGCGAACGGGTCGTTCCAAAGACGCTTCGTCCTGATGGAACGTCAGTCGTCTCTCTTCTTTCTCCTCCTCTTCCTCTTGCCCCCTTTGCTTGTCTACTCTTTGCTGTTGTACCGCAAAGCAGTAGCCGTACTCAAGTATATCGAGTCTACATACTGATCATCCACTGCTTGTCACGTCGATCCTGCTCAGCGCGCGAAAAGAATTGAGGATCCGACCCGGATTCATCCCTGTTGAAGACGTCGGTCGCTATCGAGCACCTCGTGCTGGTACCATTTCTCGCCAAGCCAGCCCTGCCCTCTCAGATTCAATACCCCCTCAACTGAATCCGAGGAACAGAGTTTCCTCTCCCACACCACCGCCCGCATCTTCAAAGATCTTCGATGAATCCGATTTTCCCTCACTCGGCAGTCTTTCAATCTCGGACACTCCCCCTGCCGCCTCTCGATTAACCCCTACTCCTTTGGCCGCATCATCCGCACGGTCGAAGCCTAAAGCCTCTTCTGCTTCTGTTTCCATGGACAGCGCCGCTGGAGATGATGCAGGAACTACAGCCAAGGCCGCACAGAATGCTCAAGAGGTCTGGTCCAAGCCCCGACCACTCATCAGCCAAACTCTCAGGAACACTTCAGCTTCCCAACCAGCCGAGAAGTCCATATCCGAGACTTCCAATCCATCCTCTCCCTCGACTAAGCCTACGTCACTGGAACGCGCATCTCCTTCCCCTCCTGCATCATCTTCATACCTCAAGGGTCTCATCAATCTAGATTCGACGTCCGCATCAAGCTCCACTCCACCTCCTCAGATGATGCCTCCGCCATCTGCGTACCAGAAGACACGACTGACTCGTCAACCTGGAACATCTTTCAACCCACCAGCCCAGCCGGACATCAATTCAAATTGGAACGCGGCAAAACACTGCTTCGCCGAAAATGATCGTGAAGCTGAGGGAAGGGGTTCCTATACTGGAGGTAGTGGCAGTGGTAGTGGCGGCAATCGTGACGGTTGGGTTGATAGAGGCACTACTTGGGTCGGCGAAAGGGAAGACCCTTGGAAAGACGGAGGTCGAGGCGGCGGACGCAGGTTTGAATCGAGTGAATACGTGGGACACAGGAACAGTAAACCTGATGAGTATGGAGGATATAGATATGAGAGGTCAGGTAGAAACGGAGGATATCGGGAAGGACCAGGTGGAAACGATGAAGGATTCAGAAATGACAGGTCCGGGGGGAGGTTCGACAGCAACTCACGACAAGGAGGAAGATACATGGCTGGATCTAGTGACTCTCGGAGAAGAGGAGGAAGTGGCAGTAGTGGCCCTTCTGGCTTTGATGGAGGGAGAGAGCCGACAAATCGTGGAGCAAGACTGGAGACCGGCTGGTCAAGCGTTGAAGTCAAACCACCACCTCCTTCCCCTGTACCTTCGATCGCTCCTTCGACTGACTCACAAGCTTCGTGGGATTCAAAAACACCCTGGACGATAGAACCACCAGAGGAGGACGCAAGTCGATCGTCCCCAAATGCTACAGGAACTCCTTTAACTCCTCGTTTACCTTCTTCCTCATCGACATCATCCCAAAACAAGCTCTCTCCATTGTCGCAAACGCAGTTTCCATCTTTAAGTCCACCGACGACGAAGTCCAACCTCCCTGCCCGTTATCGAGATGAATCTAACAACTCAGCCACCAACATCGCATCTTCCTCCTCTCATCCTCTCTCTTCTTCCAGCGATCATCCCAGTCTACCACTCGGATCGCCGGTCTCTACAGTGACGAGCTTCGAATCGATGACCCGGGCTACCATCTTCACGTACGATCAGTACAAAGCGAAAGTTGAGGAGGAAGAAGAGGTCTTACAAAGTAGCGAAAGCAGCATCCCTATCGTCAAGCTCCCCTCGTCATCCTTATCATCGTCATCGAGTGCCAGGACTACTTCTCTTCGCAGTGGCGGAAAAGGAGAAACGGTTGATGAAATTCGAGGTGACGGCGATCGGGGCGAGAGTAGTCATCGAGGGGTTGAACTTGGTAGAGTTGGAGGCACGAAGAGGGCAGGAATGCGAACGGACGGTTGGATCACCAATTCACGACCTCTGCCTAAAGATGAACACAAAAGCATCAAGAAGGAGGGAACGAAGGAGCCAGAGGAGGAGGACAATGGTGGTTGGGGCAGTGGTAGTGCTTCCACGCCCTTCCCTATCTCCTTAACCCGTCAGCCGGTCCAGCCGGAACCGGTGTCTAGAACGTCGACAGACACTATTGGAGGAATAGAGGAGAAGGATGAGTCACTAGTCAAAGAGAAGATCAAGCGGGAAGAAGAATCGTCAACGACAGATGATCTCGATTGGGCACCATCGAAACTTTCTTGGGCGGATGATTTTGATGACAAATAGATGTAAGGAAGGAACGGCAAACTCGTCGTTGAAAACCGGTGTCGACAAAGTAAGAAGAGCGAGAAGAGGTGAAGAAAGGTTGAACTGACCACAGGAATTGACTTCAATTCCTGAGTGGGGAACTGACCACAGGAATTGACTTCAATTCCTGAGTGGGGAACTGACCACAGGAATTGACTTCAATTCCTGAGTGTGGAACTGACCTCAGGAATTGACCTCAATTCCTGAGGTGGAGGACGACTTGCTTAGGATTTGTCGACCAGATTCTGTTGTCGTCCTCCCCAGTTCGTTTGTTTTCGCATATCCTAGACGCCCAGCTGTACAGTTTACAACATAGATATAATAGCATGACTCGGTCTTCTTCATTGATGATTTTTTGTTTGTTTGTTTGTAGATATCAATCCAGTTGCTACTTGGATCCTTTAACTGTCTCTTTACTTGCCCGAAGTGCCTCCTCCGGCGGTTGTGTCCTTGTCCACCATCTCTTCGTTTTTACCCTCGCCACTTGTCGTCATCTTCTGTTTATTTTACTTTACACATCCTCCCTCACCTTTCCCTCTTCCTATCGCCGTTGTCCTTCGATATCCGCCTACGATTGAGCTCCCATCCACTCATTTCCTCACCCGCACGCGTCATTGCTGTTTTATTTATTTATTTATTTATTCATTTTACTGTTTTCTACTCTGACGAGTCGTCATTTGCTCATATCGTCATCCCATGGCCTCGGGATCGCATGTATCCGTACCTCGTGCCTTTTGTCTCGTGTTGAATCCTGTTGATACATTGATGAAGTTTTCAGACTTTCCCGACTTTACCAAACATCATACAGATAGATTTCGTCAGCGCTCAAATGACTTGAACCTCTCAAATCTTATCCAACCCCCTTTTCAAGTCCCTGTACCTTTCCTTCCTCTTCTCGTCTACCCTCTCCAACACATCCAACCAATCCCTTATCTCACCTCTCATCCTCTCCCTTTCTCCCTCGTCCAAGGTGAATTCAATCTCTTTGACTTGGTCGTCACGGGGAAGACGCAGTAGAAGGGAAGTGTAGTGAACGAGTGTATCGAGTGGCCATTTAGATTCAGGTTCAAGTTCGAGAAGTTCCTTGAGAGTCTCGATCTGAGTCTGGATGATTGTGGGGGAAGAACCAGCTATAGAAAGAAGCGTATCGATTACAAGAGGGAAAGAAGAAGAAGAAGAAGAAGAAGAAAATAAACATGGAACAATGAGGGGAAAAAGGTAAGAGTTTGAGCCAATGGGTTCAAAGGCGAGGATCCAAACAAGACTCACTCTTGAAGATGAGTAGTCGGTGATAGAGCCAGGCGGATTGATCTGATGGATCTGTCCAGAGCGCTTGAGCGACGAGATCGAATTCTTGTTTGTTTGATCGGAAAGGGGGGAGGGGGGGGGGTCATCTTAGGGAAAGTGTTTCTCAAGAAGAAGAGAACGAGAGAGAAGAAAAGAAAAGAAAAGAAAAGAAAAAAACCTCACCTCTCGTCATCTCGTCATCATCCTTGAACGGACCTTCTCCGAGGAGTTTACCACGTTGATGCCAAGCTGAGAAATTTGAGAAGTTTGACTCGATCTTGGATTGAGTGAACGCTAATTCAGATCGGACCAGTGTTTGGGTATATTCGAGAGGTTTTTGCGGTTCGCATCGGACCGACGCCAAGGAGGATGTGGAAGGAGACGACGAGGCTTCTGATACTGAACTTGACGTTGTAGAGATCGATGAAGTAGTCGTTTCGTCAAGTTGAGTCGAAACAGGAAGGTGAGGTAGGGAAGAAGTATTGGATGATGTAGAGAGTTCGCTCAAGACCAGTCGTCTGTAATCCCAAGCATGGACTGTCAAGTAGAGTGTCAAGCGATGAGCTGGGGCTTTGATCAGAGGTCACCAAACAGCGAGGGGCTTGGTCTTACAGTTTCTCGGGTCGACAGTCAACATCTTGTCCACCAGTTTCATCTCTCTCTCCCAAGCCTCGTGCTTCCATCTGCCCATAGAGGACATCGTATCTGCGCCGGGAATTTGCTGATCTGTTCCATCAATTGTGAATACTTGAGTGTTTGATGAATTCTTCGTTTCAGGTTCAGAGGGGATGTTGTCGAGGCACCACTTGCGGTGAGTCCAGATCCAGTAAACTTTGGGAAGTGTTTTCAGGATCAGCGTTGTCATGTTGAGATCATCTAAAAGATATTGAAGGATCGTTTCTGATGAACTGTTTTGTTCGAGAGCGGACGGACGCCCAAAGGTAAGCGATCGGTCAACTTGAGTCAAAGGAGTGAAGGGATGGGGGACCAACGACGAAGGAAAGATTCCATGGATTAGGACGAGCCGACGGTAGTTCCAAGCTGTGTAGAGCTCAGGGTTGAGTTTGAGGGCTTGAGTAGTAAGCGCGAAGTTGGAGGAGGCGTAGTCCGCTGCTGCATTCTTTCGAGCCAAAGCGAGTGACGAGGGCGGGCGAGAAGACGATGAGGATGAGAATGATGAGACGAAGGTGTCTCTTCCGTACGCCAGCGACCGTGTTGAAGCTGGTGAGAAAGAGGACGGACCTTTTGAAGGAGAACATCTACGACCGAACGATAACGAGCGATCTCGTCGGCCTCTTTCGCTCGTCTTGCCGCGATGGATTCGGGCGAGGTTCTGGTTCGCTTGACTCCATGCTATCGGTTGGAGCGTGATCAGGCCGAGTGTTGTGTGTTGTGAAGGGAGGGCGAGGATGACGAACCATGATTCGAGCGACGGTGAGGTTCAGGGTGGGAAACCAAACAAATGCTGGAAATCGTTTATCGTTTGAGTGCTCGATCATGAGACCAACTCGGGGCAGACCCTGAACTGTCCTGTACGCAGTCCTCGGATCTCATGATGTTTAGAGGGCAACTTAGGGAAAAGATGAACGACATCTAACCACCGTCGGCACCAACATCTGGAGGTGGGGACCGACCTTCCTCCTTCCCCCTCCCCCTCCCCTTCTCCCTCTCCTTTCACACCCACACTGACATCATGGAGAGAAAAACGCGATACCAGCATGCCGACGAGGCACTTGCTCTCCAGTCTCGATCTGCCATCAAAGTACACCTCTCCATTTCCGACCCAAGTGGACATTCCTCGAGCTTACCTTCTTCCTCTTCCTCCGCCTCTTCATCTTCAGGGCATGATTGTCTACACCATCAGCGCTACGCTCGCCTGCTGTGTTCTTCATCATACCTGGCCTCTGTTTCGTCGACAGACCTTCGCAGGGAAAGCTTTCGTCGTCTCGAGTTTCACGATGGCAGGCTGCGTCATAGGGGCGGAGCACTCGTTACAGGAGTACGAAAGGGAGCAGAGAAAGTCAATCAATGGGAGGAGAAGGAAAGCTAGTCAGTTCACTTCTTCCTTTTTAATCGTGTCCACCGATACAGTAAGATACTCGAGGGAGGCGGAGAGTAGAGGGAACCTTGAGGACTCCTCTCTTTCTTCAGGATCATCTTCGTCATCCGCTCGGGTGATGGACTTAGCTGCATGCTAACCCTCTCGTCTCACATTTATCAAGGCTTCTACCTCCGTCAAGCAGGCTTCGTGGCAACTGAGGAGGAAATTAGAGAGTCAGTGCCCCTCTTACTGACTGATCATCGTCCCAATCCGTTACAATCCGTCGCCTATTTCGCTAGAGAAGCCCCCCTGAGATCCCGAGGGCGCCCTTGCTGATTGATGTGACTGTTTCCGCTATTATCTAGGTGGCTCGAAGTCCAGGATCGGATCGAAGCCGAAAAGAAAGCACTCGCCGAAGCACCTGTTTCCCCTTCCTCAAGTTCTGAATCCAAAGCTCATCTTCCCACTCCTGTTTCTGAAGCGATCACATCATCCCTACCCTCGAATGCCTTCTCCGCATCAGCGTCATCACCATCGGCCTTTTCCTCCCCTTCATCGACATCTACTACTTCCGAATCGTCACCTTCATCTGTCACGTCATCTCCTTCCTCATCTCCTGTCCCACGACTCTCCCCATCTGAACGTAAACTTCATCCGTTTGATACCGATCTCGCCAACGATTCCATTCCATCCTCTTCGTTTACCGATCCTGACTCTAACGATCAACGACGAACCCGATCATCTCTACCTAACTTTCTTGATCATTCTCAGGAAGGGGGAGGAGTCGAGGGAGTCGATGAGGATGTAAGGGAAATGTTGGGTAAAGGTGACGATGTCAATTAAACCAAGGGACGTGAGGAGAGATGTCAATGTACAGGATGCCAACGATGAGGGTTCGTTCCGTCGAGGAAAAGCAGAAGAAGTAGAAAAARAARAARAAAAAAAAAAAAAAAAAAAAAAAAAAACAGAGAGRCTCGTGCAGRRKGAAGGAACYAKACAGATATATCCACACGAAGGWCCGAAAAAGGAYAGARAAAGAAMAGACGGGKTWKMARTCKWTTGTRATGATGTTCWTGGGTCGGGTGTCGCGATTCGGTCGTTTCGTCCCAGCTTTCACTTTCATCTTGATTCCCTTTCGAAGTTTCGATTATGGTGAGAATCCGATCTAGAATGACGACAGAGAGAAGCATCTAAAGAACACTCTTGTTCAAAAGAAAAGAAAAGAAAAGAAAAGAAAACTCAATCTGAACATTTCGAACTCCGATATCATGCGAAAGAGAAGAAGAAGCAAGAAAAGCAGAAAGGAAAGAAAACGATCGAAAAGAAAACGATCCCGATCCGGTTTTTTTTTTTTCCCTTTGCTTGTCTTGTCTATTCCCTCCCCCTCTTCTTGACTCCTCTTACAACCTTTTCAGAGACTTTCTCCTCTTACTCCATCTTCCCCAGGCCCACCAACCCAAGACCGTCCCACCCTGAGCGAGACCTAGACAGACCCAAGTTCTCCAACCTTTTTCTTCCCCTTCTTGTCCAACTGCTTGACCTGCTGCCCTATTCAGGTTGGTCTTGTTCGATTTTCCGTTCCTGCTATCTTCACTTCCCTTGGCGTTGGTCTTGTCGTCGCCATCGTTGTTATTGGGGGAAGGTGATTTTCTACCACCACCAGATCCACTGCTGAGAGCTCTCGAGAGGGCTCTCTGAGCTTCTTGCAAAAGAGGTGAGGATGAACCTCTTCCTCCCATCTGTCCATGCTCTCCATCGTCATCCCCGTCGGATGAGCGTGAAAGATGGTTCTTGTTCCGGACGGAACCGAGGGGATGGATGGGAAGAGGAGGGTACGAAGAAAGAAGTTTGAGGATCTCGGATAATTGAGATGTCTCTCGACTCTAACATGGTGGAACAGAAAAACGTTGGAGAGGGTATCCCAGATCAGAATGTCATCTAACTTCCTCGGAGAGATGAGACCAAGAGAAAAAAGGGAAGTAGACGAGAGCTCGGTCCTGTGCGAAGTGCGAGGACGTTCATGTAGTTTGATGAGTTGAACGAACCTCGAAAGCATCCATGTTACGACCTAAAGCTTCGAGTTCGCCTCGGAGCCCATCAATTGTCACTCGGAGGTGTTTACGTTCGGCTTCAAGATTGCCAATTCGGGTTGAGAGACCTGAGAGGGCAGAGCTTTGGGAGATTGAAGGACCGAAAGGGGTGAGAATAAGATCGAAAAGGAATGGAAGATGAAGGGGAAAAGTCAATCCAAAGTCAGCAGATGGCAAGAAGGAAAATCAAACTCCGTCAACAACCTGACGAGGTCTAACGAACAAGGAAAAGAAGGAAGAAGATGGCAGAGAAAAAGAGGAGGCAAGCAAGAAAAACAAGAAAGAAGAACTAAAAACTCACAGGATCACGCCTTCTCCAACCTCCTTTTCTTTCCCACCCGCCATCGCTCGATCGCATTCCATCTTGAACAGGGCGAAAGCGTCGACCTCATCCTGTACCGCTGAGAGAGCTTCGAGGATCCGAGTTTCTGAATGCGAAAAGATGGTGTCTAGGACGGATGGTTCCCTGTTCTCTCGCGTTAAGCGAGGCTTGTCTTCGTCGTCCTCTTCATTCTAAGCAGATGCATTTGGGTGGAAGTGAGGAAGAAGAAGAAATTTGGAGATCATCTCGGGTGAGAAAAGAAAAAAAAAACACGGGAATTAAATGACTCGTAGAGGATCTGACAAGGGTCGGACTGGATGGCGTTTTTTTTTTTTTTTTTTTTKTCTTAGCCTTCGCCTTTTGCTGCCTTTGGTAGCTCACCTTAGTCTCGACAGGTTTTAGTTTGGGTCGATTGTTCTTGTTGAGGGTCTCCTCATCGTCAAATTCGGGTTCTGGATCGATACAGACGACTGTATAAACATGAGGCAAGGTGGTGAGATGGAGAACGATAGATAGGCGCATGTCTTAGCTGTTGACACGATACTTGGGTGCCTGGTCCGAGATCTTGTCTGCTATGTAGACTCACCATACTGAATCTGACCATCGACAAAATCACGTTGAAAGTCCCCTTCAGCTGTCATGGCATCCTTCAAGAAAGCCATCGGTGGACTGTTCTCCTTCTCACCCTCTGTACTACCTGGACATCGATCCCCCCTCATCCCCGAATGTCTGGCCGTACTCATGTTATCAATGACTGTGAAATTTTGAGCTCCGGCTACGACGACACCGTAACCCATCCAACACCCGCGAAGCGTATTGTCTCGTACGATGCCGGAATGGATGATGGTCTCCGTATCATCAGACCAAACTGGAGGTCCAACGCCGATAGCGACTCGGATGATGGCCCCTAGGGCTTCAATGGTGTTTGAGATGACGGTCGTGCCGGTGTAGGATTCAGGGAAGGGAGAAGGATCGATGAGGAGGATTCCACCCATCTGAGGAAGGTTTCGAGAGGTGATTCGATTGTGCGAGATCGTCGAGTAAGGAGAGCCGAACACTGTGATAGCTGAGTTTGTCGTGTCAACAAAGGTCTAGGGGGAAATGGGTAGAAAGCCACATGGCGGACGTGTCAATTTCTGGCGCAGGCGATGGCCACCAAATGCTCGCAACATGGCATCCGAGGGTAACATGAACTGGATAGTTACGTTCTGGGAGACGAAGCTGTCTCGACAACTCAGGCTAAGTCCATCTCCCAAGGGTTTGCCTAACGGAGAACTTTCTGGATCCGGTCCGTCAGCCGCTTCGATCCATTCTTCCCCAGATGGTCCCTGCGATGGAGTCAGGAGGCCTTGTCAGAGTTCAGAGCAATTACTTCGGTATGATTTATTCAGGGAGTATCATCAGAGGAACCTGTGGATGCAGACTCACGATCTCATTCCCTATGACCTTCGCACCCGAGCACCTCAGACCGTCTCCCTCCCTGATGTGAATTGCAGCCCAACCCCTTGGATTAGAGATAGCACATTGTCTGATTTGCTGACCCTCGTTGTTCCCTAGGATGATGAGAGGTCCATCGGATGTACCAGGAAGAGCTCGACCGAGACTGGGACGAGAACCATCGATTTGGAGGTTCAAGATGGAGACTCGAGCACATCGTCGACAGTCACCTCTATGAGGTCAAGGTAAGGAGACGAATAGGATGTTCAGTGTGCAGATCCAGGCAGAAATAAAGCAATCTAAGCCGTGACCCTTGAGACTCGCTTTGTCTTCACGCAAACCCTGCTCAAAGTTCATGACGAAAGAGACAGTGAGATCCCAGACTTACTGAACAGCAGTAACGGCGTCACCCGAGATGACGAGCTTTGCTCTCGTGTTGTCTGTAGGATATCCTTGGGTACTAAGTTCTTGATCTTTTCCCGTGAAGATGATGGGACCCGAGAGCGTCAGGGTTGTTGAAGGACAGATGGTGACCTTCTTCCCTGGTCCTCCTGTTTGACATCGATTGATGGAGACAGGGCAGAGATGGAGCGTGAGTATGTGTATGATAGGTGATAGAGAGGACGAGTAACCAGTTTATGTTCTCCTTCATCGTGGTTGATGCTGCTGGATCGATGGATGGACGAACCATCGCTAAAAAGCTTGTTGATAACATCCTGATTCCCCTCCGTCAAGCAAGGGTCATCGTTCGGAGATGGTGTCCCAAAGGGAGCGGCGATATCGCGTTTGGCAGCGACGAGGACGCGACTATTTGGTTCGCTTGCGATGGAGATGCGGAGGAGCAGATAGAGTGGGAGGATTTGGAGCCTCATTCGGCTCGGAAATGGCAGATGTGGTCAAAGAAGATATGGGGACGAGAGTGCAAGGGTCCGTACGAGGGGGGACGCGACGCCAGGGAGATGGTTGGGTCGCGCCGAAATGAATCAAGTTGAGAATCGTTTGGGCTGGTCGTATTATCTTTCTCTTTCATCGGTAGCAGCATATATCTTTTATCCCCCACTCCCATCCATTCCATCACTCGCTCCATCCTACAAAGGAAAAATCGACATCCACCGGTTTACACGTTGAGGTGAATCGAGGCTTGAGGAGCTTCCATATTCGACACGAAGTCCTGGTCAAAATCAAAACCACAGCCCCGAGTCAGACTCGCACAAAGGAGGAGAGGAAAGAGCAGATAAATCCTCAACACAAGGGCGAAGCAGAGATATCGATGCGAACCTGAATCCAAGTCTCCCTCTGATCAGGGATGTGATCAAACTGTCTGTACCGACGATCTTGCTACCAAGGTTGGAGGCAAACGACAAACGAAGGTTGAAGCGTCACGTGAGCGACCACTCAAGACTAGCCAGGGAGCACCAAAGTGAAGAAAAAGGGGTGGGGTGGGGGGGGGGGAAGGGAAAGCTCACCCTTAGAACCTGCTCAATCTCTTGGATGTCGATACCTTGGGCCATCTTCTTCAAATCAGCTCTACCTCCACCTTCGTCACCCTCGGGTACTTCCTCGTCGCTGTCATCGTCTCCATCTTCCAAGCCGGCTTTCTTCCTCTCATCTTCCTTCTCCATCCTAGCTTTCCTCAAACCACCCCAGAAACCAACGAATGAATTCTCAGCCAAAAGTTCATCAAACTCTCGACGAGATTGTTGTTCTCTCGAATGACTCCACTTGACGTATTCATCCTCAAGTTGGCTAGGAGAAAGTCTGAGTCGAGTGACCTGTGGGGATTCGGTTAGCAGAGAGTGGATGGAATCGAATGAGGTTTGAAGCGAAGGTGAATGGGTGAGGAACAATGCGTGGAGGGCGGTGAGACGTTTGGTGTGAAGTTTGGACAGATGGTTCGAGAAAAGTTGCCTTTGAAGGGAAGGAGGCAAGGATGGGTGACTGAATCGAGGGTCGCGAGAGAGGATCGGATGTGATTCTTCCCATGTAGCCTACAGAGACGAGAGAACCAGCGAAATTCATACGTGTCAACATACGAAACATGAACCAGAGACGATAGAAGACACTTGGATAGATCCCACGACTCACATCGTGTTCGAGGACTTTGTCGATCAAGAGACTACCAAATTCCCTCTCAGCCTCTTCCCGTCCAACAAGTCCTCGACTTCTTCCGATGTCCATCTGCACCTTTCCTTGTTGAGCTCGCACTAGGTCCTCTCTTTCCTTTAGACTAGCTGCAGCTCGGATTCTTTTCTCCTTGGCCTTTCGGTCGACTTCCGACTCTTCAGGTGCACCGTGGTCTCGATCATCACAGGGCTTGCTGTCATTAGGTCGGGAGGATGAAGCACCGTTGCGGTTGGACGAGAGACGTCGGACATGAGTAAGGAACAACTCTTCGCGCAAAGAAGAAGATCCGACAGCATCATAGCGAGGATCTCGTTCGATGGACCGTTTGACCTGGAGAGCATGCGGACGATCAGTACGTAAGGATGACGAGGGGCGGTTTGGGAGGGGAATATTGAACCTAGATGACGTTAACTGACCTCTTTCCAGATAGAATTCGACTTGATTTCCGTCCGTTCCTCGAGCAACTCGAAAAACTCCCTCTCAGCCCGCTCGGCATCTCTCCTCTTTCTTTCTCCAATCTCCTTAAGATGAGTCTTGAACACTTTTTCCCGCTCTCTATCATCTCTACCCCAACCAAAGAACCTTCGATCCTTCTTCCATTTCTTACGGAACTCTTCCCAACGAGTTCGAGTACTCTTGACCTCGGCTTTGAGGAGTTCTCGATAATCCTTCTCAGGATCTTTGGCGCTCGATTCGATTGTTGAGGTGGAGGAAAAGGAAGGGGCTGATGGGTTGGAGGAGGCAGCGAGTTTAGCGGCTGCTTTAGCGGCTCGAAGTTCTCGAGCTTTGTCTCGACAGTACTCGTCAAAGACCTCTTTACGATCCTTGAGAGAAGAAAGGAGGATGTATCGTGGATCGTTGATGAAGAGGGGGAGGGATGTATCCCAAGGAGCTAGAGGGGAGATGTTCTTCTCATACAAGAGGGACTGAGGGACAGTAACGAGAAAGAAAAGGTACGTCAGCTGCCAACGTCTTGAGATCTATTCGACGGACAACCTCACTTTAAACAAGGCCCTTCCCTCCTCAACAGTCATTTCGACCTTGTTAGGAGTCGCGACACCGGCGTATAGAGTCCTCCTTGCTTCCTCCTCTCGCCTGATCAACTCCTCCTTTTCTTCCTGCTTCTCCTTCTCGATGGCCTCCTTCTCCATTCTTTCTCGATCCTTGGGGTTGATGTATTCGATCCCCATCTCTTTCGCGATCGCCCTTTGCCATGCCTCTTCGTCCTCTGGTCCCTGAGGACCTACCCCACCCTCGTCGTCATCATCAAGATCAGCTCCCGACCTTACTTCTTCCAACTTTTCCTCATCGGAATCGACCTGGTTGTGTAGCTGAGAGAGACGGTCGATCTCGGCCTGCTCCGCATCAATCTCGATTGTGGAGGGTTTGGGACGCTTGTTACCCTTAGGAGAAGTCGGGATCGTTGCTGCTGCTGGTCGCTTGTTATTGGCGTTGATGACTGCAGCTTGATTGGCGAGAGCAAGTTCGGCTTTCAGTCTTTCGACTTCCTTGAGAGCAGAAGCCTCCTCTGCAGCCTTCTCCGCGGCTTCTTTCTCCTGTCGAGCGGCAAGCTCAGACGCTTCAAGGGCAGCAACTTGAGACTGTCATGATCAGGATATGCATTGACGGACGTCAGCGAAAGGTACTGACGTCAAGCCTAGCACCAACATCGAAAGCATACGACTCATAAACCGTTTACGCACTTGAATCTCCTCAGGAACTACCCATTCGCTACGCTTGGTCTCCTTGTCCATGTAGAAGACGTTGCCCTCGTTCGTCTTGACCCTGATCCAGGTAGTGCCTGGGATAGGAGTCTTGTCCTTTGGCTTCTCCTTTTTCTTCTTCTTTTCTGGCACTGGAGGCAGTGGAGGAGGGAATGAAGGATTGAACCCGGTTGGAGGGGGAGGAAGGTGCGGATAACCTGGGGGAGGAAAGGGTGGGTAGAAATTGGGAGGAGGAAAGGCAGGTGCGGGTCGAGTGTACTGTGAGACGCCGGTCGAGGCGTTGTACCAGTAGAGTGCTCCTCCGGCAGCTAAACGACACAAGTGATAAGATGCAGTACCGGTATGATTTAGCGGTCGAGATCTCAAAGAAGAGAGGATCCTCAACTTACCCTTGTGTTCGGTCCAACCCGGCGGCAACGGAGGCATGATTCCTCCGGGCGGAGGGAAAGGTGGAAAGTTGTGTGCTGGCACTTGAGCAGCAAACTGAACAGTCGGTAGAGGAGAGATAGCAGGAGCGTCTGGCGGGGGAGGGGGAATCGATGACGCGACAGGTCCGGACTCGGAAAGGACTGGGGCTGTTGGATCATCTGCCTGAGGGATATCCTGAGGGGGTGGTGGTGGGGACGGCAAGTCGCGAGCTCCTTCCGGAGCAGAGACCGCAGGTGGAGGCGGCGGAGATGGAGGAAGAGAGGTCGTTGGAGAAGGTGCAGCGTCCGACATGATGGTTGTCATCGAGATATCAAGATGCTATATCCTCAACAGCTTCACCGAAATCCATCCGGTTTCTAATTCGACTTTTTCTTTCTTGCGTTTAGTTCTTCCCAAGTACATGATTCGGTCAACGTCATTCATACATTTCCTACTTTCTGATTCCTCCCATCTAAGGCTTCGCACGTCCGGGCCACCTAGGGTACAAAGTCGCTTCTCTGCGAGTCCAAACCAGCACATCAATTCGATAAGCTCCCATCGATCGAGCACACGACACGGCAGCAACAAAACAAAGCAGAACGTGGCTTACCTGACAGTCCATCGGCCAGTCAACCAAGCGAGGAATCGCTCGACACCAAGTCCGTAACCACCGTGCTCGCAAGTTCCGTACTTTCGTTGATCAGTAAACCTAACCAGGAGATCCAGTGTCGCGTGAGCACAGCAGACGGTGGTATGCTCTGAAATGGAATCTTACCAGTAGTAAGGGGCGGGGTCAATGCCCTCTCGCTTGTACCCTTCAAGAAGCTCCTTCATCTCGGTGATACGCATCGATCCACCTAAGCGGTTGCGAGGATAGAGAACCCAAAGAGTCAGACAACGATCAAGCGAGCGTCCACTCAGACTTGCCGAGGACGAATGCCTTGGACTGACCAACGATCTCTCCGACACCAGGCATAAGAAGATCGCACGACTCAGTGTAGGCCGGGTCTTCGGGGCACTTCTTCATGTAGAAGGCCTTGATCTCCTTTGGGAACCGGGTCAGGAAGATGGGGACATTGAGCATGTCGGTCATCTTTCGCTCAGCTGCCTCAGCGATATCGTCTCCATCTCGGTGAGGTCGCATCTCGTGAGTCTCCTCGTCCTCGCATTGAATGTCGTACTTGTTGAGGTACGAGATGGCGTCTCGGTAGTCGAGTCGCATGAAGGGTCGGGCTGGGGCCTTGAAACCGGGGTTGAGGAGCTCAATCTGAGCGGCGGTGGTGGGGTTGGCGAGAAGCGAGTCGATGACGTTGCAGATCTAGTTGAGGACAAGATTGAAAGGGAGAACCGACGGGCGGTAGAGACGAAAGGGAAAGAAGATTAAAAAACCAAGTGGGGGTCAAGATCGTCACAAAGCTTGAGAAGCGATGAGATTGCACTAGCAGGAGATGACTTACGACAGCCTCGATGTGACTTAGCAGGTCATCGAAATTGATAAAAGCAAGCTCGGCTTCGAGGTGGGTGTATTCAGAGAGGTGTCTAAAAAGTCGAAAGGTTGAGGATCAGCATCGCTTCCGAGCGGCATTTGTGAGAAACACTGACCTCCTTGTGTGACTGTTCTCAGCTCTGAACGACTCCTGGATGCAGTAGACGTCGCCCAAACTCGGCAAGCAAGTCTCGAGATAGAGCTGACTGGACTGGGTGAGGTAGGCCTTCTCGCCGTAGTAGTCGATGGTAAAGAGAGTCGAACCACCCTCGACCGAAGTTTGGACCATGCAAGGAGGAGTAACTTCGAGGACCTCGTGCTTGTCGAACGCAGCTCGGAAAGCTCGGAGGACGGCAGCTCGAACCTTGAGAGTAGTGGAAGCGGTCTCTCCTCGGATGGCCAAATGACGTTTGTCGGCAATAAGGTCAGGGGCGGCCTCCTACAGCCGGTGAATAAGGGAGGGTCGGCATGAGCCAAGTGAGTAGACGATTGAACCGACACCGATCCGGATAGCTACGAACGATAGGGAGAGATTCGTACAGCAGTGATTTGGTTGGCAAAATGCTCTTCTCCACCAGGGGCAGCTCCGACCGTCCTCCACCAGTCGACGACGAGTTCGTGACCACCTGGGGCAGTCTTTCCCTCTGGAACAACCTTGACAGTTCCGACGAGCTCGACGGAAGCCTCGAGGTTAAGATCGAGAGCGTCGATGGTCTTGGTCTAGAATATCGTGAGATGTCGAGGGTTGCATGTCAGGGGATGTGGATGTGCTTCTCTAAGTGAAGATATGATTTTCTTCTAGACCTACACATTGACCGGCGAGAACACATTGGAGAAGACCAGATCCCTCACGAAGAGTGATGAAGGTGAGATCCTTTTGCTGTCGGAGACGATGGACCCAACCGAAAACTCGGACTCGCTTGTCACGGAGCCCTCCCAGTTGTGAAATCTTGGCCTGTCGGTGGTAGCAGATGACGAAGCTCAAGGTGAGTCATAAACACAAGGGTCCAGGTTCAAAGACCAGCGCCAACGCGCCATACTTGAACTTACCTTGATGGCCTTGTCAAGGCTGGCATCCTCAACGAGGACGATCTTGCTGGCCTCCTCCCTCTTCTTTTCCTCTCTAATCCTGTCCTCATTCTCCTTTGCCTGGAGCTTCTCCCTGTTGGCCGCCTCCTTCTCCCGCTTCTTGTTCTCGACATCCCATCCCTTCTTTGCCTTTTTCAAAGCGGCGCCAGCGATGGGCTGGAAGCCGGCGGGTTCCGAGATAGACTCGTCGTTGGCAGAGGCAATCTCTCCGGCAGCCTTTGAGGAGAAGAGAGCCTTCTTGACGAAGATGTTGGTTGAGGTAGGACCTCGGGCGATGAGGGCGGCAAGAGCAGTAGGGTAGGGGGAAGTCTGGGTTCCGTCTGGCTTGTAGTTGGGGTCAAGAGTGGCGATATCGAGAGTCTCGTCGACGTAGACTAGATGAGTGTAGTTTGGATTTGAAGAAAGGGAAGTATGATCAGTTGGCGTCAAGCGCGGACGAGGGATGGTCCGACTGACTGTTGTCTGGGGACTGGACGTTGATGGCTTCAGTTGCGGCCGTGAGAGCGTCAACGACGGCGTCCTTGGACTTTGTGAGGATAGCTTCGACCATGGTGATGAGGAGGAGGAGGAGGATAAGATGTCAAGTCATTTCATTTTCCCCGCCCTCCCCTGCCCTCCGATTTCTCGACCTCACACAGCCAAACCACCTCATCGCTTTGTCGTAGACTAGCCCACGCGCACCTGCAATCTTCGGTTTATTCTCCTTCTCGACCTAAGTGTTCGATCCCCGAGACCCCCGCCGACCCAACAATAGTCTCATACATTGGGCAAATGAGTCTCGCTTTCCTTAGTTCCCGCTCCCCACTCGGGCGAGCGTTTGGCCGTGGTCCTCCCTCCCAATCTCTTCTTAAAACACCTCCCTGACGGCCGTAGCCGCATTTGTGTCCTCGCCAGATTCAGGCACGCTCGCGGTCATCTCGGTCAGGCAAACGCAATCGAACATCTCTCGAAAGAGGCTTGATCCCCTCCCTCCCCCCTTCCTTCGACCCACACCCTTCACTTGCCCGCCATTTCTCTAGCGCACATCTGAATGCTACCTGCCTCGGTCCGAACTGATCTACCCCAAGCACACACTTCAATTTTGCTCCAAACCTCTACTCTCGAACTCCCTTCCTCATCAATCTAACCCTTCCTTACGCAGAGCCGGTCTCTAGCCTAACCCCCGTTCCATTCTCCGCGACTTTCGTCCACACCATATGTCTACTCAACTTCATCGTTCCGCTTATGCCTCGCCTCAATCATCTCCTTCGAGGCTCCGACAGCCATCTGCTCCTGTTCGCCATTCTCTCGGGGGTGCCCGAGCACCTCCCAACACTCCCGTCCTCGCTGGTACGACTCGGGGAGTCGAAAGAGGAAGGTATGCAGTGGAAACTAGAGGCCGAGGATATGAGGTTAGAAGAGAGGAGCTCATCAGATCCGACACGATTGAAAGACGAACCAAAGAGGTAAGGATCCCGAGATCCGGTTCACCCACGGTTCGAGGCTGACCAGCGTAACGACTCAACTTCGTTCAGCTCCTTGCTGATCGAAGCTCGTCCCCTCGAGCTCCACCTAACACACCCGTCGTCGGACTCCCGAACCCCCGATCTGCGGGTCGTAAGGTGATTCCAACATCTTCCAGACTGAACCCTTCGGTGCTGCGAACGACCACCCCCAAGTCTTCAACCTACCTGGGTCCGGGTCATCACGTTGTAAGGTCGTCCGTTGGCTCGGTACACCGACGAGCATCTCGACGAACAGCCTCGCGTCAAGCGGCGCAGCTTCAGCAGCTACATCAACACGATCAGCAAAGGCACCACGAGGCGAGGCCCATCCAAGGAGGTCTCAAACGACAGGAATCACCTGTTTCATCATCTGATCGTCCTCTCCGCATCAGCCATATACCCTCCCCTCAATCATTATCCAACACTAGCTCCCGTCGATCCTCAATTCCTGCCCTTCAGCTTCGACGAGACTCCTATCTCGATGGATCTCCTTCTAAGCTACTTGTCCGACCACCCACACTCTTCCCTGCTCCTCAAGATTACCACCATGAGGGGGAACCATCGACGAAGCGAAGACCCTCTCAGTTGCACATGCCAGAATACGTTGATCGATTTCGCTTATCCCACCCGTCATCAGCCTCTTCAGCGTCAGGCTTCCAGGACGGCGGTCGGATCGTGAGTCACCCGGCGGAAATGATCGAATCTCTGCTTTCGGTCCAAGTCCCCATCTCACTCCAGGATCCAGCGAATCAACCCATCATCGAGCCCGAAGAAACACGCAAGTGGACTCGACAAGATCGAGCGCAACTCGTTCGAGAGACCTCAGGTGATGGCAGTGGGATAGAGCGAGAAGGTGAAAGCGGAGTCGATGAAGCTCGAGCTCTTTGGCGTGAACTTAGATTGAGGAAGAGGGAGATCTCGGGTAAAGGTTTGGAGGATCAAGTCTCTGTCGACCGATCGTCTGCTAGGAGGAAGATGGAGATTTATAAGGAACCAAACCTGCTTGGACTGGTTGGACTGGAGGAGAACAATGTTCCTATGGGAAGTTTGCTCCTCAGTATCGATCGATCGTCATCAGTCTCTACCGAAGCTTCATCCACTCAACTCCCTTTTCCCTCGTACCCCAGTTCGATGGACGATGAGTTTTACGCATCTTCACCTCCTACTTGTGGTGTCCGAGATCGTTCCCCTCAACGTCAGCCAAACCATCCCGCTTTTCAACCTACTACCTTTAATTCTCGTCCCGATCTGCCTCCCTTAGACGTTTGCGCAGAATCGCCTACCATGCCGATTCGCCGACCAAAGGATCTTCCTTCCACCTTCCTGTCTGTCTCTGGGCATCACGACGTTTCATACACGCCTCCCATCTCGCCTCATCGACCAGCCGTTCCGCTCGCACCATATACCACTCTGCCCTCCTCAGGCTATCACTCGTCATCGGGACTCCTCCCTTTACCCCATGCCAACCTCAACCTTATCCGTCGGAATTCGAATCTCGCGGTTTCTTCACGCGGTACCAACTCTATATCAATAGAACTCGACTCCATTGCTCCAAGCATGACGAAGATCGATTCTCACATCTCTCGCACCCTCGACATCTTGAACAGTCCAAGTCTTAACGAACCTCTCTTGACGTCCATCTCGATTGAACGAGAGCTGTCACTCGTCGCTTCAGATTGGGAGGAAGAAGTTGATCGACTAGCTAGCAGGATCGGGGCTGATGGAGTGGCTGAAGTATTTAGAGAGGGAGGAAAGGATGGAGACGGACGAGAGCAGGTGGAGAGAAGAAGGAGTATTTGGGAGGAAAGTTATAGTAGGAGAGGTTCGTTGGAGAAGGAACCGTCGAAGGGTCCCGGTCACGAGATCAGTCAGAGGGGAGGAGGCAGGCTGAAGGGACAGGAAGACGAGAAATCAACAGAGATCAACCTGAATTCTGACTTTGATCTCCTCCGAGTTTCTCCTAATCGACCTCATGCTTCCCTTCCATCCCAACGCTACGAGGGAGGACTAGATGATGACCCGATTCGAGGGGATGAAGGAGAGGAGGAGGAAGAAATCGTCGCTCTTCCATCCCTTTCATTTAATCAACATCATATCGCTGGTAGTGATTCCTATCGATCCTCACCACGACTTGGATCTCTTCTCCTTCCTTCCATCTCGATGAATCCATCCAACTCTTCCTCGAACTCGACCACATCTGCCATCCCATCCTCGAATCCTTCTTCCATGGGTTCCGACGATCTTTCCTCTTTTGAAGAAGAAAATACTGGAATGGAGAATCTCACCAACGATGGCTTCGGGGATGAAGCTAGCGTCAATCATCGAGCACCAAACTTGATCGATCGACCTACCCCAATGATGAAATTGAAAGGACTCCCCGATGTCAATCAACCTTCTTCCACCACGAGTACACCTAGACTTCGACCTCTCTCTCTACCGGCAAAGTACAATCTCTCGCCTGGCGCTGTGTCAGGATGGGTAGATGGAGAGCTCGTCGACAAACACGTCGGATCAAAGTTCAATCCAACTATAACGGGGGAAGAGGAGAAGGTGACGATGGAGTCGAATTATGTAGGCTTAGGCCTCGTCGATCTAAATTCGGTCGATCGAAGGAAACTTTGGCAAGAAGAGGGTGAAGATCTGTTGGCTTGATCTGAACACCATCCTTGCCTCGCCCTATCTCCTCTGCGTGTGTTTCTCTTCTTTTTCTTCTGTCCCGCTGTTCTTGGTTTCGATCAACTGGTAAGTTTGACCAAGGCTTGACTAGGGTGTATTATGATATGTTCTTGCGTTTGAATCAAGTCTTACAGCGGTATTGGGTTGAGGTCGACAAGATGGTTCTCGAAAACGGATCGGATACCTATGGGCGATTGCACTTGCTTACTAAAGATCAAGATTAAAAACGGACGAGAGATGATCAACATCTAGATAGATCAAGCAACTTCCTCCATATCCTCGTCTTCCTCGTCTTCCTCATCCTGATCCATCAGATCCACTGCCGCATCTCCAACGACATCATCTCCTACTGCATCTCCACCATTCGCATCCCCCCCTCTCGCTTCTCCGCCGCCGGCTCCATTCGCGACAGATACTTCGGCAGTACCCTCTGGACCTCCGAACAAACTATCAACGGTATTGTTGCTAGCATCATTATTCTCCCCTCCTTCTACTTCCTCGTCACCTTCGTATACTTCTCCACTTTCTTCTTCCACTTTGACTCCCCCTCGTCCTGTATGATCTTCGGAAGAAGCACCTGCCGCTTGACCCGTACTCCCGCCTGCGACCAATTCCCCAAGTCCTTCCAGCTCCATCGCTTTGACGAACTCGTCGCCGGCTTCGGCATTTGGTATCTCCCCACCCGCCGTCGTCGAGTCATCGTCAAAGTGGCCCAGACCCATGGCCGCGTTGAGGTCGACGCCCGCTGCCAGGGCGGCGGCAGCGAGGGAAGATTCTATATGGGATTGATCAAAGGCTTGGTGATGATGATGATCTTCGTTGTGATTCTGATCATCGTTTTCCCCGTGTTCATCGTGATGGTGATGATGATGGTCGGATTCGACGAGAGACAAAAGGCCAGCGCCGAGCCAAGGATCGTTGGTGATTTCGCCTCCAAAAGTCGTACCAAAGTGTTCGAATATCGCTTGATGAGCCGCCGTTGGAAGTGAAGGTGGAACAGAGTAAGAGAACGTAGGTGGTCGTTCTGGATCGGGAAGCAGAAGATGAAGTGTCGACTAGAGGAATCGGATGGTTCGTCACAAATCCGAATGAGTTATCAGTCAGGATGTGTATGAATAGACGGAGTTTGACGGAAGTAGGGAAGACGCGTCGATGGAGAGACACTCACGACAGCAGCTCGAACGACAGCACTTAGATCGTCCTTCTCCCACATCCTCTCCCATCCCTCAGCCCAAGCCTTGAGGCCTTCTCCATTCTCTCCCCAGATACCACGTCTGACTGGATCTTGACCCAGAGCACCAAGACCCAACAGGGCCCCCTCGACTCGACCCGGCGGTGATGGGGGCGAAAGTGATCGTAGAAGTGTTTTCGACAAACCTGTTGTACCCGAGGCAACAGGAATTGACCTCAATCAGTGAGACATATGGAAAAGATCTGAAGAGAGTTTGAAACTTACGTGGGATAAGAGATTCGTAAACTGAGCCGAACTCGTGAGCAAGCACGGCGAGCGTGTCGGCTGCTTGACGACGAATCTGAGATGGTGTAAGATCGACACGAGACATGGCTGATCCATTGGCTTGAGAACCAGGACCCAGAGGATAGGTGAGCAGAGGGGAAAGGATTGGAGGCAGGAGTTGATGAAGCTACAGAAGAAAAACGCAATCAAGTTAGCAATCTTCGAGTCAGACTTGACAGCAGAAGTCCGTGGCAAAGAATATATACATATGGTTCCAGGAAGAGAGTTTGGTTGGAGATCAAAGCGTGGATAGCATCGAGCAGGTGTGACAGCGTGGCCAGGTCCGAGAGGTTTTGGGAAATCTGGTTGAGAGGATCGGACGGGATTCAACAAGCTGTCCATCGTACCGGAATTGAGAAGGAGCGACTGGACACACCTTCTCTCCTAGCCACCTAACGAGGTAGACTACAAGTCCTTGGAGACCTGTATCCCCTCTTAAACTTGCCAGGGCTGCTAGTCTAGCTCTTTCCAAGCCAGACAGCTCACCATCCTTCGAGCCTCCTTCCATCGACGAGGAGCCGGAGCTCGAGGAGGTATCGGGAAGGAGCGCTTTGGTGAGCCTGGAGTAGTAGAGCTGAAGTTCCTGGCCAAGGTTGGGTTTCGATTGAAGTGCTCCACCTGCAACTTGTGATGAACCGCCCGAACCTGGTGGTACTCCTCCAACCACTCCAGCCACAGCGGGGCCAGCAACTTGTCTGGTCGGAGCTACATTCTCTGGTACTCTCGGCATGACACCCTCGACTGCCAACCAATGAGCCGTCCATCTGACGCCACCGCCGACCAAGCCAGGAGGCTTTTCCTTCAGCAGCTTCTCAAAATCGATTTCTTGGTCTTGAAGGAAATAGAACTGCTGATCTTGACTTCCGGATGCTCCTGATTTGTCTTTGCCCTTTGATGAAGAGGATGAAGACTCGCCCGGGATTCGGAGAGGAGCGAAGGTCGGATGTGAAGCTGAAGGGATTGGAAGGTGACCGTAAAGTGGCTGGAAATTGGCCACGTCCAAGCGGCGAGTCAGGACGTGCATCAATGTTGGGCTCAGAGCTGCCCTGATCCACGAGCAGAGACCGAGCAGACCAGAAGAAGAAGCGAGGGCTAACCTCGATATTCAGAGCCTCAAGAGCATGATTGATGTCGCACGGTAACATGGTCAGTCGCTTCGAATGACGCATGAACTTTTGAGCCTCCTGAAGAGAACGAAGATAGATCAGCTTCTTGAAGACTCTCGATCGAATCGAACGATGCAGACAGATGATAGGATTCGAAACGGACTTCTATGACTTGATGCAATCGGAATTCGACGTCGCCGGTCAAAGCAACGGCAACAGAGTCATCGAGTTTGTTGATCCCCACTGACTCTGCTATGGTCTAAACGTCAATGGGTACTCAAGTCAGTCACATGGCTTGTCGAAAGACGGCGGGATGCAGGAGGGCAGGAGGCGACCTTGATGCTCTCGACGGGGAAGATACCGGCTGCGATTGGGACGGGTGCGACGCGTCCTTTGCCATTCGAGGGGTTGGGATTATGTGATGATGTGGACGTCGATGGATGGGAAGGATCGTCTTGAGGAGCAGGCATGGCGTGGACCGATATCGTGGTTGAAGCCGTCGTAAGAGTGTCAACGCGTCGTTCTTCTCAGACTGGTCACGTTCGTTACCTGTCTGCTACGTTCTTCTTCGCTTTCACTTCACAAAACTCTCAAGCATCAGAAGGACTCAGTCAGATCTGATCATGGACCATAGGAAATCCACCAGTTCCTACTTTGTTCCGCAGCCGATACTCGTTTGCCTCTTCGATCTTGTACCACAGGCTCGCGATACAGCCATGGATGTATACGTATTTGTTATCCTTCGTCCAACTGCCTAGCATTCAATAGTTCACCAACCTGCTCCACTTTTCCTTCATCTCTCCGATCACAACGCAAACGCCCGCACTCGCTCTTCTCACGCCCTGCGCCTCTCCATCGAATCCTTCGCCACCTCTTCCCTCTCCAAGAACCCTCTCGCCATCCTCTGTCCGCTTGAAGACCATTCCGCCCCACTCAGCTGCAGCTGATATCAATCCAGCGTGGTCCAGCATCAACGTTCGGCCTCCGTCCAGGTCCCTCGAAACGTCAAGCGTTACCAACGTCAACTCAAGTGAGGTCGTCAAGACAGATACCTCTTCTCCTTCCCCTTCGGCAGAGAAGCTTTGGGTGCCATCGTTTCCTCGGCGAGAGCTAGCCGCTAGCGGTGAAGCCCCGAGCTTGACGGCAAGTTCGAGGGTCTGGGGTGCGAGGACGGCGAGGAAGAGTGGCGAGTGCCGAGAGGCATGAACGAGAACACTCAGAGTGGCCAGTAACTTGGACAGAGACAGAGGAGAGAGGATCATCCCTGTACCGGCTGAGAAATGGTTCGAGGATCTTTGCCGGAGAGTGGATTGCTCCAGGTGATGAGTCCAAAGGCGATTGATCAGAGGAAGAAGAAAATATTCGGCGGCGACGTCCTTGAAAGATGTGTCGTGAGGTAGGGAGGGCGGGGACGTTGACGACCTTGATTGCGAGGTAGTAGTCGCCGAGGTAGTTTTCTGCCGGACGCGAAGTTGTTTCTCTCTCCTGATCTCCTGGATCTTATCCTCAGCTTCCTGACGACCCTTCTCTATCGCCTCACTACTCAATGTACTCGCTGCCTCTTCCACCCGGCCCTTTGGTCTGCCAGTTTCTCTTTTTCTTCTGTCCTCGGCGGCCCCGAGTAAGAGCGATGGACGAACAACGTCGCTGATGCTGACGAACTTGTCGTGCATGGCGGGAGGGAGTCGCTTGGAGGGCCAGTCGATAGAAGGTTGAGTTGGAGGATTGAGAGTCGGAAGTGATGCAAGTTCACGAGCTCCCATGGCGAGTGCTTCGAGCATGGCAGATCGCTGATGGAGAGAGTATTGGTTCGAGAAGTACTGTTCGATAAGGGTCCTGGTCATTGCCACATACGAGACGTTAACACAAATGTTTACAAGTATTGACGGGTGAGTGATGCTGACTTACGGAGCGGCTTTCCTGGGCTCGCATGCGACGAGTGCGTTCATCAGCCCTTGCTTTCGACTCTCAAAGTCCGTCAGCTCGAAACCATCGTCCAGACCAGCAAGCATGACAGACAGCCCCACAGCGTTCTCCTCTAGCTCCAGCCCAAATCCTCGTTTCCGGCGCACGAGAGCCTCTCCCCATTTGAGTCCACAGTCGAGCTTATCTGGGTCTTCACGTGCCGTGAGGTAGGCGAGAAGCTGAGCGAGGTAGACGGGTCTTTGAGGGAGCTTCTTAGCGGGAGTATAGAGTGTAGGGTCGGTCAAATAAGCGTCGAGGTCTTCTGGTGGCGAGGATGATGAAGAAGAGGTTGAAGAGGAGGAGATATAACCGCTGAGAGAATCGTCCGAATCGGAAAGAGGCTCGATTCTTTTGGGTTTCTTGCTCTTTTTGGGAGGGGATCGAAGTTTGTCAAGGCGATGAGACACCTCTGGGTCTTGATGTGTGATATCGAGCTTGAGATCGGACAGTCGACTGATATCGTCACGACTCCAACCTAACAAGGTGAACTGACTCAGAGCACCGTGCGTCCCATTGTCTTCTACCCGATCCACCTTCATCTCCCTGATCTGTTTCGCCGTCTGTTTCCACTGTCCTTCGCCATGCCAAATTCCGAACCTCAATCTCTTCCGTTGCTTCGATCCATACTCTGCTTCCTCTTCTCGAATCGTCCGCTCGCTGACGACTTCGGCTAGCATCATGCCAAGTCCGCGTATAGTCTTATCTGGATGACCAAGATAGTGTGGGAGAGAAGTCAAAAACTGTGTCGATGAAGCAAATGCCGATGGTACACTCGAATAAGGTGAAAAGGACACGAGCAACAGATGAACCAGTGTAGTAAGATCTAGAGCAATGACAAGAGGCCTTAGTTTATGTAACAATACAAACGAACGATCGGCTCAAAGATGACATACATGTTTGACGCGAAGCCAACGAGAATTTGATGTACTGAGGATCTGACCAAACCTCAAGCGCTTTGAAAAGCATACGCTCGAGGACTACAAGTCATGCCAGATCAGCCTCATAAATCTGGCGAGACCGGATAGCCGTACATGAGGTACGTACCAGCACCATCCAGGGATGGCCCACCTATCCAACAAACACCAATCCTAGCCCGAAGCACGGAGCTCTGCGAATCGCCCACTGTCCCTTGCCACCCTAATAGCACGCTCTCTATGATTGATTCTGCGCCGCTTCCTCTTCCAACGAGAGCTCCCATGAGAGCTCCTGCAGCTGCAATCCGTCTTGATCCATCAGCTGAGTCGGTACTGCAAGATGGCGATTTCAAGCCAACGACAAGATGCTGAAGAAGTGATTCGGATGCTCGAGCGATGGACGATGACGGTAAGGATGTTAAGAGAGACTTCCAGAGTATGGTATACGGTGACTTTTCGTGTTGCAGTCGCGACTCGGCGTTGAGTCTCGAAACAAGAGGGGGGAGAAGAGCCGAGAAGAACGTTCGAGGTCGTGCAGGGGGTAGCGTAGGTTGACTTGAGGAGGGTGAGAGGTAGGATTGAGCTGAAAGCAAGGAGACGACTGTCTGCAGGGGAGTGGCGTCTGTTACGAGATGGACGTGTTCAGTGTGAGGGACGGGCTGAACGAAGATCAGATCACGAAACGTACCTGCTTCAGCTCCATTCTGACTTTCCTCCCAGACAAGCTCCTCCAAACTAACGGTGATACTTTCGAGCCAGCTGTCTTTTTCAAGTTGGTGTGGAATATCAAGGAGGCGTCCTCCTTGCGTCGCATTGGCTACCTTGGCAGGGACTGAGACTAGGGTCCTGGCGAGAGCTTCCCATGTGACGAGCCGTTTGCCATGAGGGATGGTCGAGGTGGAAGAGAATATGGATCGGTAAGCCAAGGCTATGGGATAGGATAAGCTGAGGTCGGCTAGAGAATTGCAGATGAAGGAGACTGTCGAGGGAGTAAGAGCTGAGTGGGGGAGGGTAGACGCTGAGACAGGCGTCGAGGCGATGGGTGAAGGTGCAGAGGAGAGTCGACCGATGAGGGTTTGATACGATGAGATGGCTAATCGACCTGCCAGATCTTCTCTGCCTTTCCCTTTACCCTGAAGGTCTGACAAGGGAGGGGAGAACCAGGCTCTGAGGAGCATTCTTGCCTCCTGGCCCTCCGCCGAGATATGATCCTCCCCGTCCAAAGCATCCCACCAAACGGGAACGACATGTTCGAGGATCGCTACCTGGAGACTACTCATGAACCTTCCAAGGAGGACCTGCTGGCTGGCTGCATCCCTCGGTCCAGGCCAGGATGATCTAACGGCTGAAGATGAGCTTGAGGATGAGCTGGTGCTCGAGGAGGGAAGCAAGGACAGCAGGGAGAGCGGCTGCTCGAGTAGATTGAGGAGGTCTGATAGGGAACATATCGGCTGCTTGAGTGTATCGCGAAGCTGTCGAAGAGTCTCTACGGTTGACGACGTCGAGGTTGACGATGAAGCAGACGACATGACGGTTGGCAGAGACTACACTGGATCGGAACCAGCTGAGATCTCGGCGATTTCGCAGTATTTCTGAGCATCCTGGCTTCTAGAAGGGTATATGCTACATGCACTATGAGCTTAGAGCGTTGGCATGCGAACCAACGCAATTCACGAGCGACCAGACCGAAAAAAAAAGAGCTAAATGAATGAGATCCGGAGCGCGTCGAAACGCGTCGGATGACGTCCCTTCCACCACCACGACTTCACGCCTAGTCTTTCCTTACCGACAGTCTCGATACCTGCTCCAGTCGCGAACTCATCGTCAACATGTCGGATGATGACTTCGACTCATTCATGCTTGACGATGCTGCTTTCGATCAGATCGATCAGATCAGCTCCCTTGCCGCCTCGTCTACCACCAAGGTGTCCAAATCAGCAGCATCCCCAGCATCATCACGTCAACCTCCATCACGCCAGAAAGCTTCTTCGTCATCACTTCATAAGTCTGGGCTCCCAGGTCCATCCCGCTTGATCCGGCCTGCTCCAGGTCCAGCTTCCGCTCGCCCGGCCCCCCTTCGCAAGGAGGTCGTCAACGTCCTCGATTCAGACGAGGACCAGTACGAGTTCGACGATATAGCTTGTCTTTCGGATGATGCACTGGAACAGATTGATGCCGTGTCTTCCCGTCCGCTCGAAAACCGGTCCAAGTCGACTCCCTCGAAGGCCACATCCAAGTTCAAGCAGCAGACGAACGCTATAGCAGGTCCCTCTCGATCTATATCTGCTTCCAATGCTTTGCCCCCACGATCTTCGACCTTTCAACGGACCTCGTCGGCCAACATGCGTCAGATGGACCTTTTCGGTAACGCCATCGAACCGAACGAAGATGACATCGACAACTGGGAGCAGGGCTCGGGACTGGTCAGAACGGAGGGCAAGACCTGGGATCGTACAAAATACGCAGCCACGGGATACAAAGTTAAGCCCAAGCCGAAAAAGTGGGGCGACGAGGATGACGATGGAGATGGACCTGGCGAAGGCGAGGAAGAGGAAGAAGATGACGACACGGAAGGAGGATTTGAACAATTCCCTGCTCCGTTCGCGAAACGTAAGCAAACCATAATGCTGGGATCTTCAATATCGACATGAACGTAGACTAACCTGACGACGGGGTGGTCTGCCTGACATGACTAGCTGTCGAGTAAGCTCCTCCTATCCCCGGCCTCTCACATGTTAAGCTGACCACATCTCGTCTGAATACCATTTCTCTCATAATATAGTGAGGTGAGTGTCGTCACTTATCTCCCTTCAGGGTTCAACAACGCATTCACTGAACATGAATCTTACTTGGACAACGTAGATGCGTCCACTCAAGCATGAGCTCGATATGGAAGCAGCCAAGACCTGGATCTACCCTATCAACCTTCCTCTTCGAGACTATCAACACAACATCGTCCGTCGTTGTCTCTTCCGAAACACGCTCGTTGCTTTACCGACTGGACTCGGCAAGACATTCATCGCTGGTGTGATGATGCTCAATTGTAAGTTGTTCATCCCAAGGTTTCACGCGTCCTGGCCCGCTGAGATTTGGCACAAGCTGAATTGCTATGCGTGATCTTGTCGCAGACTCTCGCTGGTTCCCGACGGGCAAGATCTTCTTCATCGCTCCCACAAAGCCTCTAGTCGCTCAACAAGCTGCCGCCTTCCCAGAGACGTGCGGGTTCCTTAACAGCCGGGTCGCCGTTCTGACTGGCGAAGTCTCCGCGGTAAATCGTCAGAAAGCTGTGAGCTATACCTCTTTCTACAATATCTAGTCTAACCCAGCCTGTAGTTGACGTCCGGCCTTTTGGTTCTCCTAATACAGTACGCTGCCAAGACGGTGTTCTTTATGACTGCTCAGACGCTCTTCAACGATCTTAACAAAGGCAAGCTCGATCCTACGGAGGTGATCCTTCTTGTCGTCGGTCAGTCGACTTCTTCTCGTCTCCTCTTCTCTTTCCTAGTTCGTTATTCTGAGCCTGCATGACTCTGGCATCGGTTAGACGAAGCCCACAAGGCTACCTCTAATCACGCTTACTGTCAGGTCGTTCGGGTGCTTCAAGCGAACAATCACTGGTTCCGGATCCTGGCTCTGACGGCTACCCCTTCCGGAAAACCGGAGGGAGTTCAAGATCTCATCGACAACCTTCACATCAGCCACATCGAAATTAGAGACGAGGAGAGTTTGGACCTGCGGAGCTTCGTGCACAGGAAGGTAAGTTCGAGCCCTCTTGGATTTGATTGGGGACGGCCGTACTGACTCGCCAATGCTCTCTTTGCTTCTCAGCACACCGAGCTTGTCCTCGTCCACATGACGACGAATGTCATTGTTCTCAAGGACATGCTGGCAGCCTTGATGAAGGTACGCATTACACTCGCTGTCCTGTTGATTTTGCTAGCTAGTCTAACGGACTCTTCTCCATAAGCCTGGTATCGATAAGCTCGTGAAGGGTGGATTTCTGAACGATCATGAGCGCGATGCTACCAGGATCCACTCCTTCCGGATTCATAAGATCGGCGAGACGACGCGTAAGACCCAGAACTGGGGCCTCTTCTCGACAGTGAGCAGATTGGAAGCCATGGCCAGAGCTATGGGTTACCTGGTGAGTCTTTCGCTTCCCTGATCTTCCCACCTTTTATTTCTTTGTCGATCAAGATGCTGAGACGCCGATACGATTTCAAATATTCGTTGCTTAGCTCGAACAGTCCATCAGCATGTTCATCAGCTCACTAGAGGATCTCATGACGAAGAAGGACTCCAAGACATCGCTAAACAAGGAGATCAAGGCCATTAAAGATGCCGTCGACGAGATGAAGGGGCATGGAGGCTATGTCCCGCATGCAAAGATGGATCATCTGAGAGGCTTGCTACTGGATCACTTCGCCGAGAGAGAAGATGGCGACGGCAAGGGCGATCTTGTCCCTGGAGAAACAAGGGTGATGGTATTTTGTCAGTTCCGAGACTGTGTAGGAGAGATTGTGGTACGTCCATGCTTGACCTAAGCCTTGAATGATGTGTGTCTCGAGCGCACAGACTGATGATGCTGGCGATCATTAGACCATGCTCAATCAGGAGAACCCGACGATTCGAGCGTTTGCCTTCGTCGGCCAATCATCGGACAAGAAAGGAGGTCGTGGACTCAAACAGAAAGACCAGATCCAGGTTCGATTCGCCCGTCTCGACCGATTCATTGGACTTTGCATCCACTGATCGCACGCATATTTCTACCGTCTCCAGGCCATCGTCGATTTTAAATCAGGCAAATATAACGTCCTGGTCGCCACCTCAATCGGTGAAGAGGGTCTTGATATTGGCTCGGTCGATAAAATCATCTGCTACGACGCCCAGAAGAGTTCAGTCAAAATGGTGAGGACCTGATCGTTTTGGAACATCGGCCAACTAGTTTGATCCTCGTTGACCTTCGTCCGACATCTCTATGTGTAGCTTCAAAGGATCGGTCGAACGGGTAGAAAAAGAGATGGAGAGATCTTTGTGCTAATGGGAGAGGGGCGGGAAGAAGATGCCTGGGGCAAAGCTAAGGACAGCTATCAAAGCGGTGGGTAACGACCAGATTGACACATTACCAGAATGAACTATAGCTGATCCTGACCGTTACGTTCCTTCTCGTCAGTACAACACGCCATCACGCACGGTGCTCGTCTCGATCTCTACAGCGACGTCCCTCGTCTGCTGCCGGACAAAGTAAAGCCTGTCTGTGTCAAGGAGGTTGTTCCTATCGACGATGTTCCTCCCTCACCGCCCTCAAAAGCGACTAAGAAGCCTCGAACCTCTGCTACCTCAACGGACAAGAAGAAGCCACGGGGTACGCCAGTCCCAAAAGGAGCAATCAACGGATTCGTCAAGGCTTCAGGTCTGAAGAAGAAGACAAAGAGAGGGGACGACAGCGAGGACGAGGAAGAGAGTCTTAGGATCACCGAGAAGGATCTACGCATGGAAGATGACGAGGATGATGAAGCGCTCGAGCGAGGATTTACCAAGACGTCAACACTTTCCAAGAACTGCATGCCATCGCGCTTGGGATCGTCCAGCACGCTCGCATCATCCAAAAAGATTGGTTCAAGCTCTCATCAAACTTCAGTCGGTGCAGGAGGAAAGAAGTCTTCGACGTCAAAAGGCAAAGGGAGAGCCTTACCAAGCGATGACGAAGAAGAGGAGGAGGAAGAGTGGGAGAAGACACCTCCAACAAAACTCAAGGCTGCACCAAGGCCGCTCAAGAAGACAAAGAGGGTTGAATCTCCCGTCATGGAAAAGCCAGAGGTTGGCGATTCCTTTCCGGCCGACATCATCGATCTCGACGACGAGGATGATACCGATTTCACCATGGGAACCGACATCTTCGCTTCCAATTCTAACGTTCCTGTGCCTAGGACGGCATCAAACCCGCTCTCTCCATCTCTGTCACTGAGCTCCTTTCACCACAGCCCACCTCAGCGCGACTTCTCACCAATTCCAAACTTCTCACCTCCACCTTCGATCCAGATTAACTCGCCTGTACATTCAATTCGATCCCATTCTCGCTCCAAATCACCCGTCGACAGGAATTTCTCTATCTCTCCTCCACAACCGTCAGGATCGCTACCGGAGTCCGATCCGGTTCAGCCATCGTCTCCTGCAAACCAATCGCCTCCA
Source organism: Udeniomyces megalosporus (assembly GCA_039545415.1). Classification (NCBI taxonomy): domain Eukaryota; kingdom Fungi; phylum Basidiomycota; class Tremellomycetes; order Cystofilobasidiales; family Mrakiaceae; genus Udeniomyces; species Udeniomyces megalosporus. The sequence goes on along the minus strand of BCKM01000007.1, from coordinate 210,229 downwards.
CCACCGGACGACGACGACGAGATTCCCGACTCGGACGATACCCCTCTCCTCCGCCGTGCCCCAGCGTCTGCGAAACCTTCTGCTCGCCCTCGATCATCTCTAAAAGACACCAACATAGCCAGACTACCTCCTGACCTGGCTGCTCAAGCCGGCTTCAGTCAGATCGACATGAGCTGGGTCTTGGCAGACGACGACGACGATTTCAGCTTCTCGCCCTCCACCGCCGCTACGGCCCCTCATCTCAAGGGAAGCAGCTCAATCAATGCTCCAGGAGCTCAGAGGATCCCTCCCTCTGCTCCAGTCGGTTTCTCCTCTGCCAGCACCTTTGCCCGCACCCATTCCTCCGCTCGAATGCCACCTCCTCCGGTCCCCTCATCTGCTTCGAAATCGCCAGCCGTTTCCAGGGCGCACGAGGCCGAACCCATCTCTTCACCAGCAATCGGCTCGCCCTTCCCGGCTGCCACTCAACATCCCATCCGACGAGGGGGCGTACGTCCGAAACGAAAGGCACCGATCGTATCCTCATCGCCCGCTCAACCCAGCCCGTCCCACCACTCCTCTGCGCCCCAAGACACAACAGAGTCTTCTCCCATGGTCCATTCCACTCGGAATTCGGCTTATCGTATCAACCGGCCTTTCATTCCTCAACGACCTAACCTCGGAACATTATCGAATTCGAATGGTGCTTCCTCATCTCGTCCTCCTCCGACCAAGAAAGGCCGGATGACCAAAGGCATCGTCGCGCCACCTCGTGATGTCAGTCGATACTTGCAGAAGGACGCTCGTGATGAGCGAGATTCGGATGAAACTATCTCGGATGACGGCAGTGCGATCGACGATCATCCCGATTCGTCTGATCTTGCGTTCGCTGGAGAGGACTTTGAGCCTACTCAAGCTCCTCGAGGCTACAATCAACGCGGGGCTTACCTTGCAGGTCTTTCTACTCAGGTAGAGGGGAACGGCGGTCCGAGTTTTAAGGACAAAGGAAGGAGGGACTTGCCGTGGGAGAGAAAACGAGGAAGAAGGAGTTCGGAGAGTGAGGGTGACTGGAGGGTGAAGGAAGGACTGGATGATGAAGAGGACGAGTACGATACATCGTTCGTTGTCAATGACGACGAACCGCTCGAATACGAGTGAGTGTGTCGTTTGAACTGTTAGACACGTTTGTGACGGAGACAGTCCCGACTGAGAGTTAACCTACACTTTGCTTCTGCTCTCTCCTTGAATCTTACCCTTCAGTGAAAGTTCTCAGATGTCGAACAACTGAGAATTCTTCTTGATGGACCCGGACTGTCCTCGAACTTGGCTTGGTCAAGATTTTACGATGTTTCTATTAGATCTGCATGTTCTCGTGCTGGATGAAGATTTCCCTTGCTTCATGGCGAATGGTGTTGAGAGGACTATCGAGTAATAAGACCGAGATAAATGATTGCGTGCGAATTCGGAATCTCTCCCGACCTCTCCTCCCTCCCTCTCCTTTCGCTCTCTCCACCGTCGATCCATCCCCCGCCCTCTCCCCCTCCCTCTCTTCCGCCCGTTCCCTTCTCCCTCCACCCTTCTCACCTCACAACCTCCGTCGTCGCAATGAAGGCCTCCACTGTCACTTCCCCGCTCGAGCAAATCACTCACCTTGCTTCTCACCATTCCTCCCTTCTCGCCGTCTTCGACACGGCCAAGCTCGCTGGTTTTCCCCTTCCTTCGCCAGCTCTCGCCTCGTACGAGTCCTCAAAGGTCTGGGAACTCCAGTCTCGACTCGGTGCAGGCTCATCTCTTGCAGGTTACATTCGATCGAGCTCTGAGCACCTCGTCAAGCCCACCACCGCTCTGCTCTCGACCCCTACCCTTCCTCTTCTCCTTCCTGCTCTCAGTCAGCTCCCAGAGGAGACCACCAAGGCCAACCGACTTATCCTTCACCTTTCAGTCTCACTCCCAGCCACCGATCGACCTTTGGACGCTCCCTCTGCCTCCCTCGCTCAGGTTACTCCCCTCCTTCCTCTCATCCCGGAGTCTTTCGCCGTCGTCTTTTCTGCCACCCCTGAAGAGATTGTGAGAAACACTACCGCCATCTACGAAGATTCCGCCTTTGCCGGTTCCAACGTTCTTCATATCATTGAGGGCGTCTTTGCCGCGAGGGAGCTCATCAAGAGGGAGTCTTTGTCTCCCAGCATTCTCGAGACCTTCACCTACACCGGCCCAGCTGATGCTACGAAGGTTGTCGTCCTCCCGGCCTCGTACTCTTCTACTCTTCTGCGATCGACTACCCTTCCTTCTGCTGGAGTCCTCACCATCAACGTTCTTGGCCCTTGGCCCACCAACTCGCTCATGGATGCGCTTCCTAACTCTGGCAAGGGTGTCCAGGAGCTTGTCGTTGTCGAGGAACTCGAACGAGAGGATGCTACCGACGTCCTTAAGGAGATGATCGTCGGCGCCGTCTTTGGGCGAGCTGGTACCTCTGGGGGCAAGATTCCTAAAATCACGAGCGCCCTCATCAGGGGTGGTGAGACTTCGCTCGCCTCGCTTCTCATCTCGGTCGGCATCCCCTTCCAGCTCCCTACCAAGAAGTCGACCGTCAAGCAATCCGTCTTCTTCACTTCGCCCGAGTCGCTCCTTCCCCACCTTCTCACCAAGACTTTCCTCGCGTCTCCTTCCCTCAAGACTCGACTTTCCACCCTCACCTCGACGACGCCTTCTTTGAACCAGTCGACGCTCCTTATCGCTCCCTCCTCTGCTACTTCGGCCAAGGCCCCCTTCACGTCCTACCCCGCTTCAGAGTCCTCGTCCCTCATCTTTGTCTCTCAGGCGGCCGCCCTTACCCAGTCTCGATCGGCTTTTGCCTCTCTGGCCAACAACGGAACCGTCCTCATCTCGCTTCCTGACTGGAACCAGTCGACTATCGCCGACAACCTCTCTCCCAAGGATCGAAAAACCCTTGCTGCCAAGAACGCCCGACTCTTTGTCCTTCCCCCCTCGAGCAAGGCTGTCACCGAGGCAGAAGAGACCGCCCTTGGTCTTATTGGGTTCTTCCTTCTCTACGCTGGTATCGGTCAAGGAGGCAAGCTTCCCGAGACTGTCCGAGCCGTCGTCGAGTCTGCTCTTGGCCATCTGTCCGAGCTCATCTCCGGAGCCGAGGAAAACCTCGCCGAGATCAACGTCTCCACCCTCATCGTCACCCCCGAAGAGGACGAGGAGGAGGAGAAACGGTCCGAGCTCACTCTTGACGCCCTTCCTTCATTCCCTTCCGTCGCTCCCTCTGCCTCTGCATCGTCGTCCGACACCACCAAGCCCTACCAAGCTTCGTGGCACAACCCAGCCCTTCACCTTCTCTTCAAAGAATCCTTTGCTCCTAACGCTGCCGAGCCTTCCACCTCCCTCAAGGCCCACCAGCCATCTCTTCACGAGAAGACTTACCTTGCCACCGTCACCGAGAACCGTCGACTCACTCCCACCACCTACGACCGAAACGTCTTCCACCTCGAGCTCTCCACTGCCGGCACTGGACTCAAGTACGATGTCGGAGAGGCCCTCGGTGTCCACGGTTGGAACGACGAGCAGGAGACTCGAGACTTCCTTGACTGGTACGGTGTCTCACCCAACACTGTCCTCTCAATCCCCATCGGCAACGGCCAGGTCGAGACCAGAACGGCTCTTCAAATCTTCCAGCAGAAGGTCGACATCTTCGGACGACCTGGGAAGGCGTTCTACGCTGCTCTCGTCGGCAAGACCAAGGACCGAGAGGAGGCTCGTCAGCTTAGGTTCATCTCGTCGGCTGAGGGAGCTCCCATGTTCAAGAAGTGGAGCGAGAACGAGACTGTCACTTTCGTCGACGTCCTCCAGAGATTCCCCGGTCTCAAGGCCAACATTCCTATCCAGGACCTCGTTGAGCTCGTTGGAGAGGTGATTCATTTTCTTTTGGTCGACCCAGGAACGCATCAATCAACCGACTGACCTTTCGTGTTTCTCATTGTCGTAGATCCATCCACGACACTACTCAATCTCGTCCGCTCAGAAGTTCGTCGGCGACGCCGTCCACCTTCTCGTTGTCACCGTCGAGTGGGACTCGACCCTTGGCAAGCCTCGATACGGACAGTGCACCCGATACCTTGCCGGTCTCAAGGTTGGACAACAGGTCACCGTCTCGATTAAGCCTTCCGTCATGAAAGTTAGTCGCTATCTCGTACCTTGTTCCCTTCACAGCCGTTCTGATGCTTCTTTTTCTCTCGCAACTCCCCTATCAGCTACCTCCTCTCGACACTCAACCCGTCATCATGGCCGGTCTTGGTACAGGAGCTGCTCCCTTCCGAGCTTTCATCCAACACCGAGCTTGGCAAAAGTCTCAGGGAATTGAAGTTGGACCTCTCGTCTACTACTTTGGAGCCCGAAACTCCTCCCAGGAATACCTCTACGGGTTCGTCAATCATCTTCATCAAGCTCGGCATGTTGATCGCTTGGCCCTCAACTTACTAATCCTCTCTCATCTGGTTGTCGCCTGCTCTTTCTGAATACAGAGAGGAGATCGAAGCTTACCTCCGAGGAGGCATTCTCACTCACGCCGGTCTTGCTTTCTCCCGAGACACCGCCAAGAAGGTCTACATCCAACACAAGATGCTCGAAGACGGACCCCTCCTCTCTGGTATGCTCACTGCCGAGAAGGAGGAGGACAAGGCCTACTTCTACCTTTGCGGTCCAACTTGGCCCGTCCCAGACGTTTACGCTGCTCTCGTCGGAAGTTTGGTCGGAAACAAGGGATTCGAGAAAGAGAATGCTGAGTCGTACATTGAGGAGCTCAAGGAGGCTGAGAGATACGTTCTTGAGGTGAGTCACCCGGTCCCTCACTCATCTTTGGATTGAATCATGATACGAGACGCTGAAACGCCATCGATGTCAATCCTCCCTTTCACCTCTCCAGGTCTACTAGATGGTCGTTGTTCGGTCGATCGGGATGAAAGGAAAGCGGCGGTTGATTTGATTTTGTTTTCCCCTTGCATCTTCCCCTCCTTGACGCTTGTCGTTCAACATTCTTTGTTGGCTCTCGATAGAACTTCCTTTCCGTCTTTCTCGACCTGTACTCGGCTTATCTCATGCTCTGATTTTACTTTTTGCAACTGCCATATCGTGCAAAGGAATTGAGCGGTCAGAAACTGAGAAATTCGGATCTACTTCTCTACCTTGATCATCGACCAATTACCGAGTTCTCTCTTCTGACTGTTGAGAAGCTTGAAACCAAAATGATCTCAAACCCTGTCCCGCAGGCGGTCGCGCTCGGACACGAATTACGAGATATCTAACCCAGTTTCAGCCCCAAAAATCCAGATGCTTCCTGAAAGGTCAACTCCGACCATTGGACATAGACTTCAGTCGACTTCATTCACACCATCGCCCCTCTTTTCATTCCATCCACATGCTCAAACTGACTTCATTCAGTCAAATCGCCGATCTCAAATCATCGACTTTGCCTCTAGCTGTGCGGTATGATCTCTTCCCCGTGGCCGCTAATCCAATGTTGGTTAGAACAAAAATTAATCTACAACACGAATAGGAATCACTACTAATATGTATATAGCCCAATGACCTACCCCTCGACATCAGCTTACGACTTACTGATGACCCCCTCACCCCTTCCTCGCTCTCACAATTCCTCGTTCGCATCAATCACTCTTCCTCCCCTTCTTCTTCCTCAAGCGTTTGATGATCCTTCGATGCTTGTGACGTTCCACGGTATGTAAGAATCTTCTTCCGAAACCGATTAATGTCGAACCAAAGTTTCCGACGAGTATGATGCCAATGAGAGCAGCTAGAACTGGTCCCGTGATCTTCCAGAAGTAGGCTGGATGGGTGAAGGAGAGACACAAGAGAGGTAGGAGTAAAAAAAAAAAAGGGGGGGAGGAGGAGGAGGAGGAGGAGAAAGAAAGTCGTCGAGTTCGTTCAGAACAAGGAAMAACGACGAAACAAAAAAAAAAAAAAAGCAAAAAAAAAGGGATACGAACAAATGTTACCCGTGGGATTAGGTCCGTAAGGATCCACGCCTTCGGGGAAGATTCCAGCCTCTGGTAGAACGACAAAGTTCATTCCAAAGAATCTAAGAAACACGAATGAGGTTCATACGGGGACCAAAGGGGGGGGAGGGAGGGGTTGGATCAGTCAGAATCCCCGAGTGATGTGACGGGACGTGAATAAATGTAGGCGAGATATGGAAGACATGCTCTTCTTACCCCGTCTGAGAGGTCGTTCGAGTTTTTTTTTTTTTTTAAAATTCATTTTCAAACGAAGAGAGGAAAGGACGACAGGTTTGATGAGATCAAAAGGTGTCGACGAAAAAAAAAAATCCTAGCCCAACAGTGTCTTCTTTTTGAGAAAGTTTGACGGACCAAGAAACCCAATGGCAGGAAGATGCTGTTTTTTTTTATTTTTTTTTATTTTTTTTTTTTTGCAATCGAGAGCCAAAGGGAAAGAAAAACCGTGTCAGGATGACTGATCTTCATGTGACGGCAACGGATTGAGAAGGAAACACATACATAGTAACGAAAGTGAGCCATTTCATGGATTCATTCGATGCGAAACTGCGAATGTGTATGTGGATATGTGGATATGTGGGTGTGTGGATGTGTGTGGGTGTGTGTAGGTGTGTGCGGTAAGCATCTTGGGATCAACATCAAAAGGGCGTCGATCTTGTTCCAGGCTTACGAGAGAGAATTGAAGATCTGTCAATCAAGATAAGGAGCAAAAGAATAAAGGGTTTCCGTCCAAACAGTTCAGCTTCTAACTGGTCCCCACCAAAAAAGGTTACTTCTTTCTTCTGTCTTCTTAGGAAAAAGAAGAGGGGAAGAAAAACGAAAACCAGACATAACGATGAAGCTGAGACTTACAAATTCGACGATGTTCGTCGCAAGGTTCGAGAACAATTCCAAACTCGAGAGAACGGCATCGATGTGATCGTTGACGTCTGCCAAATAGAGCTTGGCTATAGGTGACAAGAACCCTGTTTGATCCAACCCTTTACTCGTTGGTCTAGTTTCCAGTTCACCGTCTGTTTTCCCATCATCGCCACCTCCGTGTCGACCATCGAGGATGCTGTTTGTACGAGACAGGGTGATTTGGCGAGCGACGGAAGCTCGTTCTGTGTCGTGGAAGCGGAGGGAGAGAAGCATGGTTTGAAGTGGAGTGAGGGTTCGTTTGAGCCTTTTTTTTTCGATTCGGAACCAAAGAGCAAGCGATGAGGGAAAGGCATCAGCGATCACGACCTTCGAGAGGAATGTTGAAATTCCACAGGGATGATTTCCAAGGTTCGTCCTTCGTCAGCGTCAGATAAAGGGGGCCTCAAAGAAGAAGAGAGAGCGCACATCAGGAGTTGTCCACTTAAAACATGTAAATGTCTAACGGCGCTCGTTCCCGGTGAAACCAAAGCCTTTCCTTCCAAAACGTCAAGTTCCCTCCTAAATTCTTCAGTCACTTCTAGGGCATCGTCAACGACGACATCGAGTAGAGCTTGAAGAAGCATAGAGCAATCTTCTGTCGTTCTAAGGAGAGTTCCGGGGGTCTTGAGTCGTTGAATGATTCCGTCCGTCAGACCCTTTCCGGTGTCCTTTTTTATTATTGTTTTAGTAATTTGTTGACATGGGTATATAGGGTACAGGGTCAAGAAGTTTCGCTTCGTTTGAAAGGGTAGATAGAAATTCTCACAGTAAAGATGGAGATAATGGTGGGCCCATGTGGTGAGTCCGGTGGTAAGAGGAACGTTGAAAGTTGCTGCTTATCGATTTGGACCCTTAAATCTCTCGTGAGATGACTAACGACCGCTTTCGCTGCCAACTGTTCCTCCAATCGAACATCTTCTTCCCCCGACTCTGAATCATCATCGTAAGTCGCCCATCTGGTCGACCTAGCTTCGTGGGAACCATGTCCTTCGAGATCGTTCCCTTCTACACCAAACCCAAACGTACCTGCCCTTTCGATATCTCCCCCAAGTACATCCTTAGCCCAACGGTTGCTTCGGTGGAGACCAAAGATGGAGAGGAAAGAATCGAGAAAGGCGAATCGGGTATTGCTTTGTGTATGGGGCTGATTGGTTCGGGTCGGACTCGGACAAAGAGAATGAACCAGAACTCTAGTGAAGAGTTGGTCAGAGTACCAATCAGATTTCGAGTGAGAATGAGAAGCGAATTTGATGGCGTCTTCCAGTGCGAGTGGATGAAGTTCGAAACGAAGCGCAGTTGCCTGGATGTATAGATATATGATAGGATGAATGAGATAATGTGGGGGGGGGGGGGGAAGCGAAAGACGGTATCGAAAACGATGAGAGAGGATCCAAAGATGTACCTTGCGCTTTGTGTGAGCTTCTTTGTTCGGTAGTTGGCAGACGAACCTTGATAACCTCCCAATTCAGTCCATCTATACTGATCCACCTCGCTTTTGCCCAACTCGGTCTTTCTTCGTTCTCGAACCAGGTCAGGAATTCATCACATGTAAATTCCCGATGGACCGATCGATCGATATTCCAATCGGTGACTGATACCACGTTGGACCCGAGATCAGTCTTTCGCAAATGTACAAAGCCAAGGTGGGTGTGTACTGTCAAGGGCACATGAAAAAGCTATTGATAGACGTACCAGTCACCAATCCGTCGCCTTTCATACCGGAGAAATCAGCTTTACTCGGATCGATACCTGCATGATAAGTTCGTGATGGGATCACTTTAGCTCTTGTCGCAAACTTGGAGAGATAAAATGGTATCAGGTATTGAAGTCCGAACCTGGCTCAGCACCAACACTGGAAGAGCCCCAATCGAACGTCTCTTTGCCATCAGGGCTGTTGGCCATGGCTTTCAAGGCGCTCAACCTATTGACGGCAGCTCTTATTCTTCCTGTGATCTCAAAGAAGAGCGATCCAATCATCTCAGAAATTTTTTCGACCTGGATGGGTGTGGACTAGACGTAAAGTCGAGGGAAGAGTGAGGGGAGGCAACGAACTCGTCTTTGGCATGGGAGAAGGATCGGTTGCTGATCTACCCAAAGGATCGGCATCAGCTACCGGTTGTTGGACGGTGACTTCGGTCGGATGAAGCGGAGTTGGTTCATGATGAGAGAGGCTTCTTGCGGGCGTCGTCGAGCCTGGTGGTTGGCTTAGCAGGTCGGAACCTGACTGCTTGTCGGTCTCGGAGTGTATGGAGTGGAGGTCTTGAGTAGTAGAGGATGATTGTGTCGAGATTGGTTTGGGGTGATGATGAGCTGCTAGACTCGTCGAAGAGGGCATGACGGCTTCGTTGATAACGGGAAACAAGACAAGACGGAACTCTCCTCCGAATCTCAGCCAAATCACTCAGATTATCCCTCACGTTCTTTCCACAACTTCACTGCCCATCATTGTCATCTCCCTCATACAGATATCCCCCCTCACGGCTTGATCTTGAGTGAGAAGTCGATGTGCTGGACCGACTGCAAACACAAATAGATAATCCTAGTCAACATCAATCATCCCACACAGTTTTATCGACATCAAGTCAGGAACACTGCTCACCTGATGGACAGCAGATGTCGAGATGATGTCGATGTCTACGAGTCGTTCCGAGATGCCGTCAGTCATACAGAAACACGATTGGCCAAATTCGACCCAAGAATCTCACCAAGACTCACTCACCATTGCTCAATCGACCCTTGAGATTATCCTCTTCGATCCCCCCGCTGCTCTCGATCAAGAATCCCTTTCCGACTCCCTTTCCGCTTCCTTCAGTCTCATAGTCACCCGCCTGCATCCTCGCTCTCCATTCCTCCTTGAGTGTCCTCGCTGCCCCAAGCAACGCTTCCCCCTCTAGATTGTCCAACATGATGATATCAGCTCCAGCAGAGATGGCTTCTCGCGCTTCTTCGATCGATTGGCATTCAACTTCAATTCGGAGAGCGAAACCAGAGACCGAACGAGCCGCGGCCACTGCGAGAGGGATCGATCCTGATCAAGGCAGCGACGGCGCGGATCGGGTCAGATTTTTTGGGCAGACGAAATGAAATGATGCGAGGAGCCTCAGAACTGAGGTGATAAGTCTCTGACCTTTGGACCAGATGTGATTGTCCTTGAGCATGACCATCGAACTCAGATCGTATCGATGAGCGTCAATTCCTCCCACCAGCATGCCATACTTTTCGACCAACCTGAACCCTGTCAGGAATTGAAACATGAAAAGGGGAGCACGTCAACTTTTTGATCAGCTACTTGGATCAAGAGTCGAGTTGATGAAAGGGATCGAATTCGTTACCTGGTGTGGTCTTTCTCGTGCCAGCGACGATACCTTCGTATCCGGCTTCCCTGGCGAGATTTAGCATCCTCCTGGACTTGGTAGCGATTCCACTGCATCGGGCGATGGTGTTTAACGCCACTCGTTCACCTAGAAGTAAGTGTCGGGCTGGACCGCGAACTGTAGCGACGACCTTGACTGGCGTGAATGTCTCGCCTTCCTTGAGATGCCATTCGACCCTGGACAGCGACGTGACAAGTCGGTCTCTCGGATGAGCATTGGGACAGTCGGATCTAATGCTTTGACGGAAAGGAGGAGGGAACGGAGAAGAGGGAAGCATACGGACGAGCATCCGAGCTGATTGAAGACCTCGTCAAAGAACGGGACGCCTGCCAGAACAGCCTTGCCAACCGAGATGTGGACACGACCGATTTAACACGACGAAGATTTGAAGAACTGCAGATGGATGATCAAGGGAAGGAGAGTGATGTCCTCACTTCAGTCTTTCCCTTGCCGAGAAGTTGAGCGGTCTTGACATCTTCGCCAACGACGAATCCACCATAATCGAAACTTGGCGTGTCCTCAGCGAGCCATTCTGTGATTTTGGTTTTCCATGAGGGCGGAAGCAGATGGGCGTAGTCGCCGAGAGGAGCTGAGGAGGTGGACATGATGAAGGGAAAGGGCGAAGATGGAAGTTCAGGCGTTCACGAGAGGCCGAGCCGGCCCTCCTGATCTCTTTCCTCCTCCTGAGGAGAAAAAAAGACAAAGTATCCAGGTGGAATATCATACGAATCGTGAAGGATAAATGAACAACATGTTGTATAGACTCGGGGAAGCAAAAGTAAGAAAAGCGGGCTAGAGAGGTAGAGATGGGTCGAACGACTCGAAGATTATCAAACGCAAAGCAAAGAGAGGAGTAAGAGAGACAACGAGAAAGCAGAGCGTCCGTGATCAGGTTGATTTGTTGTCGTTTGGAGAAGGAGAAGATGAGCAGTGAGTGAGACTGAAGCCACAGAATTGAGCAATGAACAGGTAGAGTAGGAACTGCAAGGAGAGAGAGGGAAGATGAAATGTGTGTCATTTAGCTGGGATCCCACGACGCTCCACGGACGCATAGTGACATGAACTCGAGGGAAACGAAATGGCTTACCACGACAACAAAGCCCGCCAGAGCTGTGACCTTGGCATTCTTCCACCACATTTGTCTGAGGAGAAGGGTGAAGAAATAAGGTGAGACCGAACGGTCCAATGATGAACCTGAAACGATAAAGCACGCACCTTCGAACATTTCTGGCACCTCTCCTGAAGGCAAAGGCCTGACCCGAGAGATTGTCCGTCTTATCGACCAAGAGTTCAATTCTCTCCCCTCGCGAGAGGATGGCATCAATGTTCGAGACCATGACGTCCTTGACCCCGTGAAGGTCTGAACGAGCTTGAGCTAGTGCGTCAGGTGGAGGTGAGTCGGTGTATGTCCTCATCATCTTGGTGGACGAAGTATAAGCAAGGAGATGAGGTGATCAGTCACGCTGGGCTGTAAATGATCCTTTACCTTGGTGCTTTGGAGGACGGGCAATCAGCCTCACCTTTGCCAATTCGGGTTCAAACTCTCCTAGTCCATAGGGATCAGCCGAGATGATGGTATCGGGAGAGAAGAGGGTGGAGAACTGGAGGAGGAGCAAGACGATCCCGATCATGTCAGCCGCAGGCCGGTCCGTCCTTCTCCCTGCCAGTCGTTCATCTGAGTGCTTCCCCGATAGCTAGGGTGTGATAAGTGGACAGGTCGGGATGTCTCATATCTAGTCAATCCCAGATGTTGAAGCGACTTGGCCCACCTTTCTTTGCAGTTGAGCCAGGAAAGCAAACGGCATCCTCCTCCCAAGACTATCATCGCCCATAGTGAGAAAGATGACACCGTCGGCCGAGACGTAATGGAAGAGATACTGTTCCCATACGTAAGCTTGTTTGGAAGATGGTTGGAGGGTGAGCAGTGGATGACTTGGTTAGGTTGGGTGTATCGGACTCACTGAGCTTGCCATCAGAAGGAGGTATTCGAGTGAGGATGGCTTGGGCTGCGCTGGTGAAATCACGTTTTGATTCTTGGTGTTCTACTAGGACTGTCGATCCTCTCGAGATGGAAGTATAGTGAAGGGACATGGTGATGATGTCGATCGTCAACTGGGGTCTTGGTGGTGGTATGCTTCTTCCGGCTGACTGAACTAGGGGTCGAGGTTGGTCGGGACAAGTCGAGCGAGGGCGCTTCTCGTGCTGGCATCGTCTCAATCAACCCACGTCCACTCCAATCATGGTCAGTCTCCTGCTCAGATAGATTCCATCATCGATAACTCATCTCCACCACCGAGTCCTCACTTCCCAAACACGAAATACGACGACGAATCTGACAACGAATCCCATCAACCTCTCCAGTCAGCCATCTCATCCTCAGTCGTTCCTCCTCCATCCAGCGATATCGCCAAGCGAGCTTCGGCCGCTCAATCAGCTGTTACACCCACAGGTGCTACCTCTGTTCGGTAAGACATCATCCCAATCTCCCCCGCCCCCACGTCGCTTCCCTCACCCTCTTGGCTTCCAAGTTCCGGATCTCTCCCTTCCTCCTTGCCTTCCTCTACAATGTTTTCTCACATCCTTACCCCACTGATCCCTCGTTTCCCCTCACTCCGCTTCGTCTCAAATGACTGCTCCTTATCCTTAACAAAACAGACGACGAGCCGGAGCTGATCCGAAGTCAACCTCACCTCGAGGAACTCCCGGTTCCGGCGGTTCAACTCAAACCATGCTAAAGCTTTACAGCGGTGATGGTGAAGGTGGTCTCAAAGTGTCAGTCTTCTCAAACAGTTCTGAGCCAAAGGTCCATGTACGTTTAACAAGCTGACGACCTCGCGAATGAACCAAACCTACTCCTCCAGTGATCCATTCGTGGTTGTCGTCTTGTCATTGGCTTTCATTGCATCCATCTTCTTCCTTCATATCTCATCAAAGCTCATCAGAATGGTCACCAAGTAAGGGTAAGGGAGGAAACTAGGGGAGAGAGGGAGCAAGGATGCAGAGCGAGAGAAGGGGCTTAATCGACTTCCCTTTACAACGTTCTCGTCTGGAGTTCAAGCGCGTGTCTCGAATGGAGAGGAGGAAGAGAAAAGGACAGATTCCCTCAACTTACCCAAATCGCCCATAGCATCATATGTATACCCCGGTCTTGACTTCAAAAGAACGGAATCTGTCTCGTCAACCACGAATCAACTTATCGCTAACCCAAATGTCACCCCCCCCCSCCCCCCSCCAAAAGCATACAAGTTGGCTGGGGCTGATGTGCCCTTTTGTTATTAACGGTTCGTGATCTGACCCGGATTGCAAATCAAGATGTTCTCTCTCCAGGCACCGTATACGACGAAGCGAACGATTTTCATTGGGTATCAAAACTGACTTGGTATGTGTCATTGAGCAGGTCGTCAAGAATGCGTAGACGTGATGGATAGATGAGTGAATGGATGAGAAACTGAGACGGAAGAACGAACGAAAGGAAGGGAAATGTAGCTGGTTATATGTCGTGATCGGGGTCGCTGAGGGTCGATTCTTGGGAAACGTAACACGGGTCGGGAAGAGCACGGGTGTTTGATGGTGAGAAGAGCATGAATGGTCGATGAGGAGGGAGAAAATCGAGTATTCCAGCGACAGGGTGGAGGGAGAAGGGCCAGATGAAGGCAAGGAAGACGGACGATCAACGAGATTTTGATTTCATCATCGAATCAAAACTGTCAATCGCGATTGGTCGGGATGGGTCAATCAAAATCAGGATCTCAACAACATCTGTCGAATCCAGAGGTGTCTCCTTCACGTCCTCACTCACATGTTTCCCGCACTACTGCCCTTGGCAGCTTTCTCCTTACCCTTGGCGTTTGCGTTGGACTTGGTCGTTGACTGGGAGATGATACAGGGCCCACCATCAGCACCGATACCTGCAGATGCTCCCTTTTTGCTTTTCTTTGATCCCAAGCCGGCAACCTTTGTCAACGGCAACAATGTCGGGGGCACGACTTTCGCTTTCTTGAAGGATACGCCGGGAATAGAGGCGGAAGGCTCGATGTTGTCATCGTCGCTCGAAGAAACGTAGGTAGGTATGGATTCTTTGTCGCGCTCGATGATCGTGCTGGTGATGCGGGGAAGACAGTAACCAAGGTGGTGATTGACTTGATCGTTGGACAGAGTTGGTTCAAACACAAGCTGTCACAGAGAAGGAAGGGGAAAAGAAGAGAGAAAAAAGCACAAACAGGTCAGCCAGGACTCCTCTGGTTCAAACGTGAGAAAGGGCAAGGAACTGACATCGCACGAAGGACACCTCTGGACAATGACGTCGTCTTCCATTTCACTCTGCTCCTCCACTGATTCGCTCTTGGTCGGTTGAATCTCTTTCAATGGCGAGCCGCTCTTCCTCTTCTTCGGTCCACTGCGGGTCCCTTCGGACCCTTTGTTGGATGTCATACGACTACTAATATTTTGGTCGAGTCTCTTGAATCCGTTTTCGTCATCGCTGGAATTATCGTCTTCATCGCTATCGTCAATCACGATGGTGTCGTCGATTGAACCAGCTCGTTGGTCGCCGTCGCCCGTGGTAGTGCTGGGTCGATTGAGGCCAGATCTAGCCAGCCACTTAGGATGGGTGATATCAAGTTAGAACGTCACCCCAAGACCAGGACCACTTAGGAAGAAGAATAGCCACCAACTTGATCTAACCCCTTACCCGTAGGCACAGCGTCCAGATCCCGCAACGTCGACACTCTCAGACCCATAAGTCGAAGTTTGAGTGGCAGCTCCTTATCCATGAGCTTTCTCGCGATTTGAATGATCTGTTCCTTGGTGCTGACTTCATAATCAACAGTCTTGTCGCGAGTATAGGGCTTGAAGGTGTCGAGCTATATAGGTCATCTCGATCACACGGGATCATCGTTGGTCAGTTCACCAGACCACGAAGAGATAAGATGTGACGATCAGAGGGCTGACCTTGTACTGGAATGTTTACGAGCGTAGTATAGCGATGAATGATCAGCAATGAGGTTCTCCCAGAAATAGAATGAAGATCGAATGTTCACCTTGAATACCACCTGGGAAAAGGCCAGCAAGATCCAACGTATGAACACGAGTATTCCAAAAACTCAACCGCCCAACAGCGAAACATTTGAACGGACCTTACGACCGACGAATCGAAGATCCTTCAGGTTTTGCTCCAGATCTCCTGCGATTGATTCCATGATTGAGACGAGTTCCTCTGAGTTGGATTTGGCTACGGAGAACGTTCTAGCGAGCCGAGGTCGACCAGATGAGTTTCGTCTGTCATTTGACACCTTCATCATTCGGTCAATAAGGACGGAGCGTTTCCACGCACCTCTCGCAGCCGACACTCTTCCTGTCCGACTTGACTGAAGGTTTACATATGTTCGAAGTACAGCCGAGACTGGCTCGGAGTAAATCTGTCACGCCATAATCCAAGAGATGAAGTGTACCTCGCAACTTGATGATGTCTCCACAGGTCTTGACCCCGAGAGATTCGAGACATCGTTCAGTCACACGACCGACGCCTGGCATTCTAGATAGAGGTGTAATAGATGGGAGGAGTTGGGTTGAGATCTGGATCATGAGATGAGACGACAGAAGAACCAGAACCTGACACACCTTCGTATGGGGAGAGACTCTGTGAACGCAATGACGCCCTCTCGGTCAGAAGGGCAAGTAAATTGACCGTTGGGTTTGTTCTTGTCGCTGCAGATCTTTGCGAGCATCTTGGTGGGAGCAATTCTGAAAAGAGCGTGAGTAAGGGTAACGTTGGGGTAGGAGCATCAATCAGCAGATGTCCTATAGGATCCATCGATCGGCTTGGCTTGGACTTTACCCAGCGGAGACTGTTAACCCCGTCTGATCAAAACAATCCTTCCTCATCTTTTGGACGACATTCTCCGCGCTCATCTTGTGCTCGACCATATACTCTGTGATGTCGATATAGGCTTCGTCCGTTCCGGCGATGCTGTACCTACCGTTGGCGAAAGGCTTGAACACGGCCTGAGAAGGTAAATTCTTGGGTCAGGGTATGGTTTTTCTTCTTTGAGCTCGCATAAGTTTCGGGTTAGGCCGTACCATAACCTTCTTAGACCTGAGAGTCACATGTCAAGAGGATTAGCGGACGACTTGCGTTTGAGGAGAAAGTTGATTCGAGATATCGGATCGTACCATTTTGAGTATCTGAGACCAAGGCACAATACAAATTAATCGGTGGCTTCACTGAACGCGAGGAACCAGGGCGAGACAGACTCACTCATCGAAATGTGGATCGACAAATCGGATTGAAGGACAGAGCTTCTTGGCGATGAACGCTGTCAAGCGAACAACATTTGCTGCGAATGAGCAAGAACTGATTCGTAATTTTAGGCCTGAAGGAACGTACACGGCATTCCAGATCGAGCTCCAAACGCACGAGCCTCGTAGCTTGCTGTCGTCAGGACGCCTTTGCCAACGCCTTGAGCCGGAGCGTTCGTCAGTGACTGGCAGCATCAAGATGAATTTACTTAAGGACGACCGTAACGGACCGAACGGGATTCCTGCAAGGGTCGGGTCCGTGAGAAGCTCCACGTTCGCACTGAGTGAAATGAGTGGACACATATTAATCGCTACGCGTCTGATCGATGAAATGGGACGAGGTCCTGACTAGAAAGCGTCCAGGTCGACATGCACGATGGTTCGAGACATGTCTCGTGTGGACTCAATGCTTTGGATCTTTGAGTCATTAAGAAAGTGCCGCTGAGTCAGAAGAGGTCGACTTCTTGGATCAATGCGATTACTGACGATGCCATCAGTCACACCCTCTAGTGCATTCATATCTGCAGTGACCAGCAAGGCGTCCCTCTACCGAACGTGTTGACTTGATTAGCCTGGAGTATGTTGAAAACATCACATACGAGGATAGCTATCAAAACGCGGAAGGTCTCACTCTCGCCAGCAACTTGTCGATCTTGATCCCAAGTTGAAGGTCCTTCTCTCTCTCGTTCTCATAAAACAGACTGCCCTTTGAGGCTTCTGCGATGATTCGATTGACTTTACGGGTGGGGTTTGAATTGTAGACGAAAGAAGGAATCATCAGATTCACTCGACGCGTCAGTAAATGGGACAGCTGGCGATTGTACCTTCGTCTGGGTCCCTCTTGAGACCAGCCTTGTTGACTGGGAATGAGCAAGATGACAGAGCAAACGATACGATGGACGCGTCAGTGTCAACGGAAGCAAGATTGTAGACCGAATGGATCAAGGTGAGATTACAGACCACTGCTCCCCGCCATCCGTCTGAGCATAGAGTCCGAGATCTGTGAGGGTTCAGGAGGAAGGTCCCCGCCAGGGATAGGATCGAGAGGACCAAGACGGGCCATACGGAAAGAATGAGACCTAAAGAGAAGAGGGCGAGGATGGTCTGGGTGTTGAGGTCGGACAGGGTGCCTTGGAGGGGTGCAAGAAGCTAAGGACCTTGCCGGATTGGACGTGTGGAGTTTTAGATGTTTAATTGGGGATGCGTGTGGGGATATGTTTGGCTTGGAGAAGTGAAAGAGGATGATTCAAGTCTGGAATGTGAGCTGAGAGGGTGCTTGGTTAGTCGAGAGTAGTAGAGGAGTCGGGTGGAGGTTGACCAACCGGGTGGACTCAGAATGGGATTTCGATTCGAAACCATCTCTCATGAGAGCAAGTCTCCCTGCTTCTCGATCCCTTGCAAGAACCCTCGTACCCCTACGCACCCCGTCTCCCATTGGATCAATTAAGCGCCCTTTCTCCAACCCAAACATGACCATCGACACTCGCATACTCCCCCCTTCGAGACCAGGAACGACCAAGCTAGACAAGACCGCGTTTGACTTTACTCTCGCCGTCCTTGCCGCACGAATTCCAGCCAATAAAGTCGGCTCCCTCAGGACCAACCACCATGTCAAAAAGTGCCCTTGACCATCCATCAAACATCCTGCTGTCTTTCCAGCCTTGAGCTGACGACGACAGACTTCTTGGCTGCCTTTCCATCGGACAGACAGTTGCTCGACCTTAAACGACTCAACATCATCGTGTCTGATGAAACGAACGACAATCTACGAAAAATATTGCTCAATGTCTCCCAGGAATGTGAGCATCGCGTTTGAAAAAGGCGTTGGCCGAAACCAATCTTCACACTAACCCTTTTCGACACTCTTCCTGCCAGCTCAACTATCCAGAGAATCGATAGAATTCATCGCGTCTCAATCAGATGATAACAAGGCGGATTTCGTCACCCATGACCTCAAGTTGGGTTACTCGTATTGGGCTGCTTGTCAGTTTCTTCACTCCCTCTATCTCCGCGACACTTTCCTTCCAAACCTCAAGTTTCACAATTGAACCATGTTTGCCTTGTTGTAATGTCTGTAGCTGATCTCATCGATGCCATCCTTCCTGAGGAGCTAAGAGAGGGTGCACCCAATTCTTTCTCTACCACTGGTCATCTTGGTGAGCGGCTCCCCTCTTACTACTCGCGCTTAATCCCTGTTTTCTCTCCCGATACTCAACGTGTCGAACCCCATGAATAGCTCACATGAACCTCAGAGATCAGTACCTACCGTACAAGCACGTCATCGGTCAGATCATTCTTGACGTGAGCATCATCAGATCGAACCCGATCGGATTCATGCCCTTTGAGGGTTCAATGCTTACCGGGACTCGGTTCTTTCTTAGAAAACTGCGAACCTGAGAACCGTTGTCAACAAACTCGATTCGATCGACACTGAGTTTAGGTTCTTCAAGATGGAAGTCATCGCTGGGGAGGCTGATTTTTTGGTCACAACTGTAAGCGGGAAAGCGACCGATAACGACTACAACGGAGAGCTGATCTGTCTTGATTCGTCATTCCAGATCGAACAGCAATGTCATTTCACGTTCGACTTCTCCCGCGTCTACTGGAACTCTCGGCTTTCCTACGAGCATGCTCGACTCGTCTCACTCTTCACCCCGTCCACCCTTGTAGCTGATGTCTTTGCTGGCGTTGGACCCTTTGCCATTCCAGCTGCAAAGAAAGGAGTCTTTGTTTTGGGTAACGACCTCAATCCGGAATCGACGAGTTGGATGGAGAAGAATCGAATAAAGAATGGGGTAGAGAGTAGGCTGTTGGTCAGCTGTGAGGATGGAAGGGAGTTCATAAGGGGTGCTGCCATGAAAGCTAGAAAGGCGGTCTGGCCAGAAGCCAAGGTGAAAGCGCCGAGGAAGAAGAAAAACAAACCCAACCCAACCAACACTACCACTACCAGCGATACGCCAAACCCCTCGGCATCGATACCTCCTTCACTGCCATCTTCAACCCCTCCTAGAACAACACCACCAAAGGAAATCGCTCACTTCGTCATGAATTTACCTGCTCTTGCTCTCGAATTCCTCGACGCGTTCAGAGGATCTTATCTCGATCTCGCTGAAGCTCAAGGTGGAGGATCGCAAGAGATCGAGATGCCAATGATTCACGCTCACTGTTTCTCAAAAGCCGAATCAGAGGAGGGTTGGGAGGAAGAAGTTTGTCAGGTCAGTTCAATTTTTTTTTTGTCGTCGACTCTTGACGTCTTGTCTTGTGGTTCGTGCTGATGCATTCAAGTCATCTCCCATCCGTTTCTCTCTCTCTTTTCCGTTTAAACACATGATCCAAAGCGAGCATCAACCGCCCTAGGTCACCCCATCTCCAAATCCCAAACTTCCGATTTCTACCTTCACGAAGTTCGCAGAGTAGCTCCAAAGAAAGTCATGCTCTGCCTCAGCTTCAGGCTACCAAGAGAAGTCGCCTTCGCCTCCAAACCTGATCATGACAGTGAAGCGGATGGCCAGGCCGGTGACGAGGAGGACTCGATGAATGATTGATCGATCGATTAATCAAGTTTGTCTCAGTAACGATTGACTGACTTGACGCTTTGCTCTTTCATCGACATGGGGCGCTAAAGGCATGCTTACCTGTTGGACTTTCCCTCTCATCTCAAGACTTGCCATAACTATCATGTCTACTCCAACAGCCCATCTTTCTCGTACAGATACATCGCGAAAGCTGAAACCCACTGTCGACTCTTCGCCCATTGTCCTCTCCGAACCGCATTCATCCATCGTCTTGACCTCATCTTCAACAGTAGCGTCTCCATCCTTGATGGCTTGATCCAGCACAGCGAGAGCGATGTTTAAGCTGGCTTGTCGGATATTTTCGAATGGTGCAAGGAGGACGAACTGATAGTAGTCATGGCCAGCGACTCATTCGTGTCTCCAGTCGACGTAGGAGTCATCCTAACTCGGCTCGGGGAAGGCTTGAGCATTAATCCTCTGTTTGACTACTGCAGTACCTTCACACACCTTCACATACCTTGAGCAATCCCGGGTTATTTGTTCCTACATCGAGTGAGATGAACAGGATCTCATTGGGATGAATTCCAGCGGCGAGCGTATAGATAACACCTTTGGCTGTCGATATTCCGATTCCTCCTGCACCTTGGTCTACAATACCTAGAATTGCCTCTTCATCCAAGATAATGACTAGCTTGATATTTCTTTTCTTACCTCGCTCGTCGCACAAATGGGTGCGTAGGTCGTCCTCGGCCGTCGAGCGCGTTTCGATGAGCCGTCAATCGAGGGAGATTCCAGCTTAGATCACGATGACTCATCCAATTGTTTGCCTTGAGCGATTGAAGGAAAGTGTTTTTGGCTAGATGATCTTACTGCTGCTGAAGGTAACCATAAGCTCGTGCGACTTGCTCTTGGAGAGAATTGACGACGTAAGGCAGTCGAGACTCGAGGGCAAAATCCTTTCGCTCTTGTGTTGTGAATGCTGTTCCCTTGCTGAGGGTTTCCAGTGAAGTACGGATGGTTCGTCAGACTCTTTGCTTCAACGAGTATATGGCATGGAGCTGAGAGATCGAAAGGATCAGCTTGGAAGATGCCTAAAGACAAAGAAAAAAAAAAAGAAGGAGGGAGGGGAGGGGGGTTTGTTTGGTTTCTCTCGCCACCCAAATCTCTCCCCTCCTTGTTCTCATCTCCAACGCTCGCCCCCCAATGACACCTCGCTCACAACGTCGCTGGACTCGACAAAACATAGGAGAAGCTGTCAGTGTCAATCTCTAGACACTTGAATCGTTCTGCCGACCCTAGCCGACCACCTATCCCCCAAGGCTAACCTCTTGAATCATCAACCTTCTTTCCTTCTTTCCCTTCGTCCTTTCGACAGATCCTTGACGGATCACTCCTCACTGTTTATCATGACAAAGTACTCTCACTTAATAATTGGATCTCTCATCATCCAGGGGGCGACCTCGCTCTGCTTCATTTCGTTGGACGTGATTCGACAGACGAGATGGACGCGTATCATTCTCAGCAGACCTTGGTCGAGAGAGTAGGTCGATTCTGTGTTGGCGAGCTAGCAGATGAAGAGAGGGAGGTTCGTATCCGTTCTGTTGAAACCAATCGTGCAAGAGGTACTTGCAGTGAAGGTTGATGTTCTTCTCTGCTTTCCTGTCGCAAAGTCCTTTACTTCGCTAGTTCCCCCCATCATGCTTGGTTTCAAACTCTCGACAGTCCAACCAAACTCTTCTCGCTCACCTAAATGGGTACCCCTCTCGACGACTACCCCCGTATCGGCTCTCGTCTCCTCTCGAGCTTATCAGGTCACCCTCCGCTCTTCCACACCCTCTTTGACATCATCATCCGACCTTCATGTACTTCTTTTGTCTGACCTCCTTACACCAGTTCCAACGTCCTCCGCTCTTCTGCCACCTCAAGTCCAAAAGGCTCACACTAAAGCCTATCGAGTTCTACACGACAAGATTAAGGCTGCTGGACTCTATACCCCTCCTCCACTTCTCTCTGGCTACGCTTCCGACATCGCTCGATACACCCTCCTCGCTTCGGTCGCGCTCAGTCTTTGGTATGTCGGTCGAGCGGAAGAGGTCGGCAGCTGGAAACGGACGGGAGTGCTGGGAGCGAGCGCGGTCGTGTTGGGATTGTTCTGGCAACAATTGACGTTCCTGGCTCATGATGCTGGACATACGTCTGTAGTGGGAGGTGATTATTGGTGGAATCGATTGGTGGGGATGCTGGTTGCAGACTGGGTGGGAGGGTTGTCCCTCAGTTGGTGGGCAAACAATCACAACGTCCATCATCTCGTCACCAATCACATTGAACACGACCCTGATATTCAGCACTTACCCTTCTTCGCCATCTCACCCACGTTCTTCACCTCCCTCTTCTCAACCTACTACCAACACACGAAATGGTTCGACAGAGCATCGCGTTTCCTCGTGAAGCATCAACACAAGACCTATTACCCCATCCTTTCACTAGCCAGATTCAATCTATACGTACAATCCTATACTTTCCTCATTAAGAGGGGTCTCGGTCTCGAAGGGGGTGGTGGACGAAAGAATGGTCGTGATGGGTTTTGGTTCTTTGAACTCGCTGGCATCACCTTCTTCTGGCTTTGGTTCGGATATGGACTGATGGGAGGACTGACAGGATGGAAGGAAAGGATGGCGTTCATGTTGTTGAGTCACATGGCTGCTAGTCCAGTTCACGTTCAGGTACCTCACGTTTGAATTTCTTTAACGGGCATCCGACTTGAGCCAATTCTTCGAGACTGATTCAGTTTGATTTGCCCCCCACGATCGGTAGATTGTCCTCTCACACTTCTCTCGTTCAACCGAGGACCTCGGCGTACTCGAGTCTTACCCTGGTCGTCAACTTCGAACGACGATGGACGTCGTCTGTGATCCTTCGGTCGAATTCATCCATGGAGGTAAAGCTACTCCCTCCTCCCCTCAAGCTCATCCGTTTCGAAATCTCGACATCGACTTATCACTTTGTTCGCTTTCTTCATCTGTTGGTGTTCTTCCTCAAAGGTCTCGACAAACAAATCACCCATCATCTCTTCCCCCGTATTCCACGACACAACCTTCGAGCCGCTTCCTTGCTCGTCAAGAAATTCTGTAAGGAGCAAGAAATCGAGTACGCAGAATATGGGTTCAAGGAAGGGAACGCTAGGGTCCTCAACGTCGTATGTTTCACCGTCTCGTTCTTCTCTCAGTCTAAAAGGTTCCGCTAAACCCGCACTTTCCTATCTGACTTTTTTTCTTTTTCGTTCTCTTACGTCCCCCCCCCCCCCCCCCCCTTCGGCTTTCGCTCTTGGCATTCAGCTGAAGCACGTCGCGAATCAGATCGAGTTCATAGGAATCGTCGCCGCCGCTGAGGCCAAAGGCGAACTATCCCAAGGGAACTAGAAAGGTTGACGTGATTTTTTCTTCTTCTTCTTCTTCTTTTTTTTTAAAATGGCATCTGGTGTTTCTCCTCATTTTTCACGATCTATGAGCATGGATATACGTTCTTTTCGTACTTCATACGCTTTTGACTGACTTTCCACCTAGAGCTTCTTGATTTCCCCCTCCCCCCCTCCCCCCCCCATGGTGTCTTAACCCCTCAGGCTTATTTCCCAGTCTTACAGATACGTTCATACGCTGTTTCTCAAATCTTCCCGTACAACATCGAGCATTGAAAAACAAAAAAAAGAATGAATCGACCGGATCCCTCCCCTTCTCTGTATCTCTCTCACCTGAACCTATCGTTGACGGCACCTTCTGCGTTGTCATCCGACGGATCATACCCGCCATCTTCCTCGTCTCCTTGACTACTGGTCCTACTGCTATCGTCTTCGCTTGTACCTTCCTCGCTCGTCTCTTCAGCGGATTCGTCTCCATCGTTCAAAGCGTTCACACTGTCACCACCACCACCACCACCACTACCACCCAGAATTCTGACTGATCTCTTTCCTCCCCTTCCTTTGGTTTCACTGTCGTCGTCGACGGCGACGACAGAAGATGAGATCCTGGTTGTCTTGTTTGAAGGCGATGATGCTATGAGAACATCTTCCTCGTTATCCCTCTCTGATCCCTCGCTGCTCGTCTCTTCATCATCGTCATCTTCCTCCTCCTCCTCCTCACTATGGAAAAATAGAAAAGACATTAGCTGATCAGCGCTATCCTCAATGAGTTAAGACATTCCCAGACGCCAAAGAAGAACGAGAGAAGGAAAATTTGGGGGGGGGGGGGGGGGGGGGGGGGGGGGGGGGGATACGATCCGAAAGAACTCACCTTTCAGTGTCGCTACTTGCGTAGAATTGATCCAAGTCAATGTCCTTTTTCGACCTTTTGATTCCATCGTCCTCATGACTTCCAGCTCCTCGTTCTTGATTTACTCTCGCATAATCTTCACTCCCGAATCCACCACTGACCGAACCACCAAAGCTCTTGGCGCTAACCGTTCGACTACCCAATGTCTCCCGATTGATCACGCTCAAAGAATGACTACTGCTGCTGATTTCATCACCGTTCTTAGTTGATGAAAGAATTTCAACTCGTAGTGAAGGATCGGTTCCTTCTTCTTGCCAATCAGGGAGAGGTTGATAGGAAGGAAGGAAGTGAGGTGGGTAGGTCAGGAGAGAAAGGGATCCGAATGTTGGTTTGACGGTAGTCGATTGTGTCCCTGTAGGACAGAAGAAGAAGAAGAAGAAGAAGAAAAGAGAAAAAAAAGATTGAGGATTGAGTCAACCGTGTCTGGTCATCAAGCACATACAAAACTACTCGTTGCTCATTGAGGAAAGATGAACCCCTTTCGTACCTTGACCGTCGAGTGGAGTCGTATTAGAGGGACCATCACCTTGAGGACCTGGGGTACCTCTATCTCCACCACCAACGACGACAGCCACTTGCTCTCTTCTCAACACGACGCCACCTTTTTCGATGTCCTCTTCCTCTTCTTGTCCACCTGATTTATCGTCACCTTCCAGAAGACCTCTAGCAAGTCCTTTACAAAATCTTGCTCGGTCTCGAACTTCGTAATCTGCATCGTACCTCGCGAGAGTGAAAAGATGAGATGCTAGGAGTCCGAGTTGAGGGTTCGTTGGTGAAGATGAAGATGATGATGATGAAGGGAGTGAAAGAAGCTTGAGGGCCAAAGTCAAAGTAGCGAGTTTAGTCTGAGTCGATTCCAAAGTGAATGATTTGACGTTGGTTCGGAGAATTTCTGTTCCCATCGATCCGTCAAGTCCAGGGAATTCTCCAACGAGCCAGATGACGCAAGCTCTTGCTGGAGGTGATGTGATGGTTGGAAGAAGAGAGGCTAGTCGAAGGGTCAAAGTAGCTGATGAGGTTGATGACGGTGATGAGTCCGAATTGAGAGTCAAAGAGGAAGATGATGTTGATGTGAGTATGAGGTCTTTGAGTGCGAGGATCGTGGTGGTGATGGTCGTGTCGCGTTTGGATCGGAGAAGCTTGAGTAAGGATTTCAGAGCAACTTCCCGAGCTTGTGGGATTCGGATGGCTACTTTTCCTAGTGCTTTGATGGCTGCGATTGATACGGCTGGGTCAGGTGACCGTTCATATTGCTGACAAACACAGATGTCGAGGACAGGAAGGAAACGCTTGTCGTCAGATCTTGACCAATCGATGGATAAATCTTCAACAGGGTAGGACAGTAAGATGGATGTCAATTCATCAGCTTACCATGAACTCCTCCAAGACCTCATCGACATTGATCGACTTGACCAATCCTCCCAAGATCATGATCTTTTCCTGTGCCACCTCCCTAGAGTCATCCACGCCAACGATGAAGCGTTTCCAAACGCCACCTTCTGCCATGCCCTCCTCAGACTCGTCGTAATCGTCAAAGACGTCCCTTCGTTCTCGGACGAGCACACCGCATGATTTGAGTACGGCCAGAAGGGCTCCTTCGGATGAGGCTGGATCGAATGGCGAAGCGGATGTCGATGAGAGGAGTCGAAGGAGGGGTGGTGCCAGATGCGGGAGAGGCGAGTTGGGCGGAGGAGGGGAAAGTGCGTGTTGCAATTTGACTGTTTCGAGAACGACGGCTGGAGACGAAGACGAGAGACAGGCCGAGCTAGTCTGGAGCAGGAGGACAAGATCTTCGTCTGGCTCTTCATCCTCGTCAGCTTCATGTCTCGATCCTTGGCCTCGGACTTCAGTTTCAGCTGTCGGCTTTCGAAGGAATGTACGAGCATATCGTCCTAGAAGGTCAAGCAAGCCGAGTTGGGCCCACTCGTCTGCCTCTGGTAGGGTACGACAGAGATGTCGGTAGTGTGGGTGAAGCAGGGAAAGCTCATAGGGTGCGAGTATCGAGAATGCTTGAAGGGCTGGTGCAAGAGGAATCGGACCCGATTGGGGCGAGAGAAGCGGAGTAAGAAGGGGAAGGAGCGAGTGATGATGAGACGAGTCCGTTCTGAAGAGGTTAAGTAATCAGATATCAGCTTATCGGGGTGACTGAAGGTGACGATGGTACGAGTGTTGCGGAGGATGAAGCGAGGGACTGACTCATAGAGCTTTGGAATGGCGAGAGCAGCGGCCTTACGAACATAAGGATTCGTATCGGAAACACCCTTCTTGATGGCCATCAGAACGACGGAACCAATCATAGGAACTCTGATTCCACCGAGTACGCGGATGGCCATGCTCCTCTACTCAGACAGAGATGGGACGTCGTCCAGAACGATGGGGGAGAGAGTCGCGGGGATATGAGTGATCTGTGGTTCGATCGAGACCAACGGGCTAGACGACATACGATGAGGGGGTTTGGATCGTTGAGGTCCTTCTGGAATGAGTTGATGGACAAGAGTGCGAGGTCGGGTTCATGCTCTGCGAAACGGAGGACGTAGATGTAGACGAGCTTTCTGAGCTCGAGGGATGACGAGGAAACGTTCTTGACGACGATGGGGAAGAAGGAGGAGACATCTCGGTTTTTGCTGATGAGCTGTGGTATTGAAGGTTCGGTTCGTGTTGGTAAGGATCGTTAGTTGATGTCGTTTGGAGATGACGATTCTCGAGTTGACTGACAGCGATGAGACGCTTCATTCCTTGGATCTTTTCACGATCATGAGACGAGTTGAGGAGGGCTGATATGGCGGTGTTGGTGCGAGGATCTGAATCGGCGGTAGATTCAAAGAGATCTCTTGAGGAGCCAGCAAACGTGAGGTCTCTGGTTGATTCCTGGGATTGGGGAGGTGTGAGTTTTCTTTTTGTTTTGTTTTGTTTTGTTTTGTTGTATGTGGTTAATTAGATGATTGGTGTTACCTGTATATTCTCTGTTATCCTCTGACTGAGCCGAGCTAAAGCGTCCATGGTGATGATGCCGTTAGGGTGTTTGGTTCATCGATCGAAAGACGTCGAGAGCCAAAGCCTTGACCCAAAACCACTCACAACTCATCGTATCAGAACCATGGGTCGTGCTCGTTTCGCCGGTCTGCCGATGCAGTACCTTCACTGTAAGCCCAACACAACCAATCACCCACACCCACACCCACACCCACACGCTAACACCCCTCTGCCACCACAGCCGTATCACTCACCTTCTCTCCCACCTCAACGACCTCGACCAAACTCCGTCGAATCCTCCCCTACTTGACCAACTCAACCCCTGCTGCCCTCGGAACGACCACCTACCTTCCAACCCCACCCCCGCCAAAAGGGCCTTCACCAAACTTCAACATTTGGGTCAACATGGCCACCAACCCAGACAAGGAGGAAATGATCGTTACTTACTCGGACGGTCACGTCATGCAAGTTGACGTTAAAGGTTCGAAACATGTAAAGGAGATTCTAGAAAAGGTTGACAGACATGCTAGGGGTCTCAAGTTGAAGGATGAAGCCCTTCAAGGTTGATTGGGGATATCCATGCAGTCAATCCAACTAGTCCAGCGAGATTTATTACCCAAAAATGGGAGAAACCCCATCACATCACTCACACGGAAGAAGGACTTGTACCAGTCAGGTCGATCATCGACGACCGGCTCATACCCAGGGGTTGATGGATTCAATGCTTACCATATCGTGCACGACCAAGAATCCGACACAAGCCTTGACGTACTGATCAGGTAGCTCTCGGCTGATTCATCCTTTTCAAACATCTTATCGAGATCCTAAGAACGCGTAATTTGATCGAGATCCCCATCCTTTCTTCCTCCTTCCCTTGCTGTGATCCGTTCCGCTGCTCCCCCCCCCCCCCCCCTTCTTCAACCAATCGCAGCTATCCGAACCCCATGACATCTTTCTCGTTCTGTCATTACGGGTTTTTTTTCGTACCGGATTAGGATCATTCAATTGACAAACCAGAGTTATCTAGATCGACCTTCTCTCTCTTTCTCTCTCGCCTATTTACTCGGTCGAAGTGTACGGCTTGACCTTGTACATCTCAACCTTATCACCTCCGGTTGCGATTTCCTCCTCGCCACTACCACCCATCAAGGTAAGAGGAGAAGGAAAAGAAAAAAAAAGAAAAAAAAAATCACAAAATCTCAAGTCAGTCCTGGAGGATTGAATCATATGTAACTTTTCAAGTCTCTCCTTTCGACCGTAACTAGGGGATACTCACTAAACTCGCTTGACAGGATACATCTGTTGAAAAGTAGAAGAAACACATCATGGTGTGCATGTGATGGATGGATGAGTCATTTTTTTTCTTCTTCTTGCGGACGGACTTAGACGATGGGATGGGATGAACAAGTGGTCTTACAGTAGTTGAGACGGGCATATCAAACCCAGCAGTTCCTTCCGATTTGACCACACGAGTCGCCGAGAGTTCTCCTCCGGTAGCAGCAGAAGCAGCAGCAGGAGGCGAAGTGGCCTTGACATCCTTCTTCCCTTCCTTCTTCTCTGCCTTCTTGCTCTTCTTCTTCTCTCCTCCTGCAGCATCGGAACTACCCTTGGCCATCTTAGCCTCCTTCTCTCTTCGAGCGACTTCCTTGCTCTCGACGGACTGAGCTCGACCATCTGGAATGGCAATAAAGTTCCACCTATCCTTGGAGTTCTCCCCTTGTCCACCGACAGAGTCGCAGATGTAGTAACCCTTCCTCTCGAACTGGAGTGTGTCACCTTTCTTGACGTCTCGAAGGATGTTGGAATCTCCGATAGCGTCCTCTCGGAACTCGGTCGTGGGGGTGATGAAATCGCTAGCGACGTCAGTGTCCTCGAGTTTCTTCTTAGTGATGAGGTAGTCATAGTCGATCAAGGTGAGAGGAGTAGCGGCGTTAGAGGAGGATGGAGCTGAGAGCCAAGTGACCTTCTTCTTGGTCTTCTTGAAGTCGCCTTCAAGGTGAAGATCCATCTTGATGGATTCGACGATGCCAGTCGAGGAGACAGTCTTGGATCGAACGATAGCATTTCCCCAGTCCATGAGGGTGACCTTTTTGTTGCGAAGTACAAGCGTGAAGAAAGAGGAAAAGATTGATGAGACGTAGCAACAATTGGAACGAGCCGTCGTCGCGCACTTACCTCTTCGTCATTGTCGAAAGAGGCAGCATCGACCTGCTCCAAATAGATGGTAGAGGAGTAGACAGTCGTCTTCTCTCCGAGGTCGGCATTCTTCTTGTGTCGAGGCAAAGACTTGGTTTCCTCGCTCGAAGGTCCACCCGAGATCTCGACCTTGACACTGTTGAAACATGAACCCGTAGTGGGATGGTCAGCCTGACGAACTCGTGTCACACACAAGGCGAACCATGGTTCGGAGAACCCACAGGTCCTTAGTAGCGAGGGCACAGTATCGGGGTACTATAGGATCGATGATTCGCTTGTTGATAGTCCAGATTCCGTCCCACTCCATCGTCATCTGGGATTGGGAAGCACCTTGCAAGATGATGAACTCTTTCAGAGCTTCGATGGTGAGTCCCCTTCGTCGAATACCTATTTGTGATCATGGCGGGTGAGCATGGACTCGGCAGCTTGATCTTCACAACGTCATCCAAAGTGAAACCAGACATACCTCGGACAGTGGGGAACCGAGCATCGTCCCAGCCGGTGACCTGACCATCGTTGACGAACTGATGGAGCTTTCGCTTAGAGAGGAGAGTGTAGACAAAGTTGAGTCGACTGATGAATGAAGAGCGAGAATGGTCAATATGATCGTCAGTCGGAATCGTGGATCCTGCACGATGGCAAGGGATTACTCACGAGAAGTCCCAAAGGTTGGGCTTTCGGATGTTGAGCGCGTCAATGAACCACATGTACTGAGGGTTTCGGTCTCGGTACTCGTTGGTCCTGAGGGCGTGAGTGACACCCTCAAGGGAATCGACGACGGGGCAAGCGAAGTCGTAAGTGGGGTACGAGAAGTACTTGGTTCTGAATCGATGCGACGGCGATGTAGATAAGAGCTGTCAGTTGCTGACTTGTTTGACACAAGAGTGTCGAAAGAAAGCTCACCCGGTTCGATGATGAGCCTGCTTGACGCATCGGTAGATGACGGTATCCCTCATGGCCTTGTTGGGATCATCGACACTCATCTTGGCTCGAAGGCACCACTTCTGACCTTCGTCCGATCCGGCAGTCATCTCGTCGAATCGTTTCAAACTGTCCTCGACGGACTCCTCTCGTCGATCAGACGCGATACCGTCCATTCGTCGTCGTCGCATCTGAGGCAGGATTGATGAATAGCATCAGTTGACGAGTACACAAACACAGAATGGCCCGGATAGATCGGCAAAAACAAACCTCCTCTTGTGGAGTGTCGTCGCAGTATGCGTTTCCATCCTTGATCAGCTGAATGGCGATGGCATGGAGCTTGTCAAAGTGATCCGAAGTGTAGGTAACTTGATCGAACTTGATGTTAAGCAGCTCAAGGTCTTCCTTGATCGATTTCTCGAACTCGCTCTAGGTGGGGGAGGGGTCACAGTGAGTGTTTTGCCTCTTGCCAACTAGTGATTGAATGAATAAAGACGAACTCGTTCCTTGAGAGGATTGGTATCGTCAAACCGAAGGATCATCTTTCCGTGGTACTTGTCGGCAAAGTATCGGTTGAGTAGAGCAGCCTTTGAGTGACCGATGTGAAGGTATCCTGAGGGCTCAGGGGCTACGATGAAATGGAACAGACCAAGTTTGAGTCAATGGTTCGAAAGCTTGTGAGTCAACAGAAAAGCTCGTACGGAATCGAGTGACGACCTCTCCGTCGATGGCTCCCGGAAGATCAAGAGCAATCTCCTTCTTCTCGACCTCGGTCTGATCACGAACGAGTTAAGCGAAGTCGCAAATCGAGTGAGCAAACTATGGAAGATCGATCGATCAGACAAAACTGTTCCTACCTTCTCTCCTTTCTCGGCAACTTTTCCTCCCTTGGGGGCCTTGCTAGCTTTGGCAGCAGCGAGAGCAGCGACGGCCTCTTGGGTAGAGGGAAGCGAATCAACGTAGTTGTACCACCGGGCCAGATGGTTGTGAGACTTCTTCTTGAGGATCCCAATGGCGGGAAGATTGGCTGTTTGTTTGACAAAACACAAAACGTGGCATTAATACGCAAGGCGTGTGATCGAAGGGAAGGAGGAGGAAATCGAGCCTACGAACTCTTGATGGCTCCCCAGACCTCAAAGTCCTTGGCTCCGAGCTGATGTCCTCCAAAGAATGTCCTGTTGGGCGAAGAACACAGTAGCCAGCTGTCAGAGTCTGGAATGGCTGAGTACAGGAAACCAAGCGAAGGCGGACCTCAGTGCAAGGAAGTCGTCAAGTGTATCAAAGATCTGAGTGACCTGGGCAAAAGGCACGGTCGAGGTGAGGGGAGTCGAGAGAGCGGGGAAGGTGGTCTGAAAGTAACAACACGATGATTCATCAATCGATCTGTGACTGCAAGAAGGAAGACGGTCGAAAGAGCTCATGACGATTGTTCGTCCATTTCCTCTCCCTCCCGAGGAGCGTCGCTGAATCGAACTCGATGCCAGCTAGCTCTCGCTTGAGCTGTGCAGGTGATGATACTGACCTCCTTTCCCTTGAGCTCCTTGGCAAAAGTGTCGAGGACGTCCCGTTCAGAGACAGCGCTACCATCGAGCTTGAGGTTTCCATCCTTTTCCCAGGCGATCTCAACGGTCGGGGCAGTGATGGCCTCGGTGGTAGAGCTCGGTTGGGAGTTGAGGAAAGAGGCAGCAGCAAGGGTAGAAAAGGGGAAAGGAGAGGAAGATTGGTCAAGGGTGAGTTGATGGGAATGCGAGGTGGTAGACATGATGGACGTTGAGGAGAATGGAGGAAACCCAGGGAAGGTTGTTGCAAGGTGGTGACGACGTCGATTTGACGAAATTTATCTTTCTTGGTGTGAGCACCGTCGAAATGACAGATATCTGCTCAGAGAGCGTGCACACCCAATCCTGTACCTGCCAGTTCCGATCAAGTGGAGATGAAAGGGGGAAAAAAGAAAAGAAAAAGAGTATCTCCGGGACATTCAACCTCTCGAATTTCGGTCCTTGCCCTTCTTTCCGTACCCTCCTATCCCCTTCTGTTCCTCAGCCATGCCAAAAGATACCACCAAACCACACAAGGACAAGAAGGCCAACAAGGACAAGAAGGTTAACAAGGACAGAAAGCATGACAAGTCCTCTGTCGCTCCACAAGTCGTTGCTGCTTCTGAGCCTATGGTAATCGACGCCGAACTCGATGATCTCTTCAAGACGACCGTAAGTCTCGGCTCGTGTGTCTTAGCTGCCTCAACGTCTATGCTCATCCCCATTGTCCATCCTCCTATCAGGCTGCCCTCAACGTCCCTCCTCCAGCTCCTCTTCCCTCCACCTCTCGACCTAAACCTACACCTGACCTGTCATCCTCGACCAAAGCCTCTCGAGCAGCTCACCGGGACCTGCCACCTCACCTCCAGAAGTCCTTACCCTCGGCCCCTCCTAAAAAGCACTCCAATACTGCTCTTACAAACTCTGTCTCTGCTGCCCAAACCGCCGCCCTCGACGCCAATGCCGATCTGTCCGAACTCGAATCCGATGCAGATCTCTCTGCTTTTGAGGATTCTGACGAAGATGACGAGGGTATCGAGGAGGCTTACGAGAAGAAACAAGCTCTTGGGACTGGTGCGACGGTCATCTCTCAGGATACCGGACTACCCGTTCACGAGTCCAAGGTCGGTGAGGTTTTGGCCAGTGGGAAAGGTATCGTCGAGGGAGTCAGCAAGGCTGGCAAAAAGACCAAGAAGTTTACCCCAGAGGGAGAGACAAAGGAGCAGAAGGATGGCAGGACGATCTTCATCGGTAACTTGCCCATGGAGATTGCAAAGAGCAAGGTGAGGCCATGTCCTTCTCAATCCTTGACGAGACATACATCAGAAGCTGATCGTCTCCCCAATATCACTTGCTCTTTCGAATCATCCATCTAGCCTATGCTCCATGCTCTTCACGCACACATTCTCACCTCCCTTCCTTCCCTCGCTAAGATTGAGTCGACACGATTCCGTTCGATAGCCTTCTCGAAACCCTCGACTGAACTTCCAACAACTACCGAAGAGGCCGCTGCTGCCCGTTCAAAATCACGAGCCAAGGAGCGCGTGAAGAACTGGCGAGAAGCTCAGGACGTTGCCGCCGAAGGGAAAGGTGGAGAGGCCGAGGCTGATCGAGGAAAGGTCTTCCTCGGTGAAGGAGAGAAGAGAAGGGTCGCTTTCATCAAGAAGGATTTCCATCCTGAAGCCGGAGGACTTAACGCCTACATCGTCTTTGCTCACCCCGCACCCGATCGATCGACAAAAGTCGCTCCTCTCATGGAGCCCTCACTCGCCGCACAGACGGCCGTTAAACACTGCAACGGAACGACGTTCCAAAGTCGAACGATCCGAGTCGATCTCGTCCGACCACCTGCCTCATCCGTCACGACTGCACGAGCGACTTCCGCCCTTTGGGTTGCTGGTACGGATCCGAAAAAGAGCGTGTTCGTCGGTAACCTAGCATTCACCGCGAAGGAGGAGGAAGTCAGGGTGTTTTTCGAGGCGCTCGTCAAGGCGGAGAGGGGAGAGGTTCCAGAGGAGGGTGAGCAGGAAGGAATGGAGAGGGGAAAATGGGTCCAGAACGTCAGGATCGTTAGGGATAGGGAGACGGGACTTGGCAAGGGTTTCGCTTACGTCGCGTTGAGGGTGAGTCATCTCGTCTGGAACACTTTGGATGCTTTGCTTGTTCCTCGTCAGGAGAGACTCGTCGTTTGACAACTTTCCGCCTGTCTGCCTGACTTAGGATCGAGAATCTGTCGACGAGATCCTAGCTATTCCAGAGGAGAAGCTCAAGTACAACAAACGAACTCTTCGAATCCAACGATGCAAATCTCTTCCCTCCAAACCTAAATCAACTCCAACTCCCATCGCTGGACCTGCCTCTCACACGCACCCTACGCTTCCTCGACAATCCACAGGGGAAACTGCCATCGCTATCCCGTCCAACAACTTCCCAAAGAAGTTGACCTTACCAAAGGGGAACCCAAACTTGGGAGCTGCTATCGCAGATCTCTCCAAGGACGATCGAAAGGTAGCGAAAGCGGCGGATGCCGATCGATTGGCTCGCCGAATGGCGAAGAAGAAAGCAAAGGGCGTGATGGAGAGGTCGATGGCTGCGAGGGGCAGCAAGGTCACCGAGGGCGCAAAGGTTGGAACGAGGGAGAGAGTCAGGTTGGAACCGAGTGCAGGAGCGGGTGGAAAAGGCAAGCCAGGTGTGGGTCTCAAGGCGAAGAAGGGTCGAGTGAGGAGTGCGGCTGCGGCGAAGAAGGTCAACAACAAGAAGGCTTGAGGGGAATCTTTTTGGATCGTCGCGAACGATGGCATGTTGAGTTTCATCGTAATGGATTGGTTTGAAAACATGAGGGACGACATGTTCGGCAGATTGCCAGCTCACCAATTCGGCTCCTCTGTATACCTAGCATGCACTTTTTGAGAGGCACAAAAACGACAAAGGCACCCACTACGGTCAAGCAGTAAAGAGTGAGAAGGATGAGTCTGAGCTTGCTTTGTTCGTTCTAGAGCTCTCGGTAAGTTAGGTGAGCGTCAGCATAACGGTCAGGAGATGCAGCAAAGCAGTTGATCGCATTCGGATATGTCGGATGATAATCATGTCAGACGTCTGCTTTTCTGGGTGATAAAGGAGTGATATGTAAATCAAGTGTTTGTGTCTTGGGAGTGATCTGTTGGATTTCCTTCCACCGTGGTTGTGCGCCTTCACTCTTCACGATCTGCTCTCCATCCGGACTGTTTATTCCGCCCTTCCCACGCTCATCTTGGTGCCGATTTTTCCTGTGAGTAGCGGTGACATAAGCGATATGAGTTCCTCAGCTGATGAGGACCGACGATACTGATCAAGGGGAAACCAGTCAGGTAGGATGATGCATACCAGTAAGTCCTTTGCTTCGTTGATTTTACTCGCTAGATAAGGAGCCTTGAGTAGAGATGGCAGGGGACAGCCGACTGGTCAGTTTACGTTTGGACAGGATTCAAGACCTGGGAGGGAGGAAAGGCAACGAACGCCTCCTCTATCTGGGTGGTTGACGATCATGATGCGTCTGTGAGCTTCCTTGATCTTCTTAACTGTGACTGGATCCCTGTTTAGGCAGGGGAGGTTGATGTGAGTTGGGACAGTTGAGCGGTCTAGGGGTGAAGGAAAGGGAAAGGTTATTTGATCGACTTACTTGATACCAAGGATAAGCTTGGCTTCCTTTGAATCCATCTTTTGTTGGAAGCCACCTTTAGCCCATTTGTCAGCTCCGAGAGCAGCTTTGGCGGCCATGGAACGGAAAGCATAGCGACCTCCTAGGCCGCCAGCGAGGACACCGAGTCCGACGAGGAATGCGGTAGCCATGGATGATTTTGGGTTGATCGTACGGTATGGGTAAGGGGGCAAGCAGAAGAGTGATTGGGTTGGATTGGATTGGACTGGGTGTATGCGTGGTGGTGTTGGATTCGTGGTTGGGAAGTGGGCTCGAGTTGGGAATATGGAACGAATGCCCTTCTTCTCCAGACCACCAGCCACTTCGAAACGCTAAGCCCCCAAACAACCAAAGCATTCCCATCCCGTTCCTAAAGATCACCAGACCCCTACAAACTTCCACACCATGTCCGCCGAAGAACAAGCCACTGTCCCCGCTGCCGACGCTTCCACCAACGCCGAAGTGGTCGCTCCCAAGGAAGAGGGCGTGAAGGTAAGGTCCCATCTCTTCCTTCCTCTGAACCCTAACACTGCCCACATCTATCCTCCAATCCTCGGCCTTGAGCCCAGTCAACTCGGCCTCTTGACCAACCCAAAACTTGCCCAACCCTCGAGCACCGAGGGAGAGGGAGAGAGACGGGAGCCATCTCTTGGATTGCAAACACCTTCCCCTCTGACGTCGTCTCTCCTTTCCCTTCCCCTTCCTCACGCTTTCCTCTCATCGTCCTTCTCCACCCGTCTCGTTCCATCTAGGTCTTTGCTGGTAACCTCAGCTACAAGTCCACCGATGATGACCTCAAGGCTCTCTTTGAGCCTCTCGGTGGCGACATGTAAGTTGCCCCGTTCTTTTCGCCCTCTCTTTGACTTGGGTCCCTCCTTGTCCTTTCCCGTCTCTTCCTCCATCCCCCCACAGATGTTACTCTTTTCCAGCCCATCTGTCTCTCTGCTCTTCATCGGGCATCTCGAGTTGACTTGCTAACGCTTTGTGCACGCTTTTCATTCCTTACTCTTCACGTGCTCATCTTCCTTTAATCCCTCCCGTCCCGTCCTGGCTGCCCATCTCTCTCGTTCCTCGCAACCAGTCTGTCGATCCAGATTGTCTTCCGAGGCGCCCGATCCTCTGGTTACGGTTTCGTTGCCTACAAGAACCAGGCCGATGCTGACAAGGCCGTTCAGGAACTGAACGGAAAGGGTGCGTTCTTACCTGACTTGATTCCCGTTTTCGTGTTTTCGACTGCTTACCATTCATAAACTTGATTTGGCTCTGCTTTCTCTTTTGCCATCAGATATCGGTGGCCGAGACCTCGTTGTCGAACTTGCTAAGCCTCCTCAGCCCAAGGAGAGGAAGCCCAAGGCCAAGAAATCCGCCGCTCCTCGAGCTCCTCGAGCTGAGGACGCTGTCGATGGCGAGGAGGAGACTGCCCAGAACGGTGAGGCTGCCGAGGAGCAGCAGGCCAAGCCCAAGCGAACTGTACGTTCAGTGTTGTACTCGATCAGCTATCTCCATCGTAGCCCCTACTCATGATTCTCCCTTGGTGTCTGTCGACGTCTTGTTCTTCCTCTTCAGCGAGCCCCTCGTCGACGAGGACCCAAGAAGGATGCTGACGGCAACCCTATCCCTCCTGCCGAGCCTACTGCCGATGGCGAAGCCCCTGCCACCAAGGCTCCACGAGCTCGAAAGCCCAAGGCTGCTCCCCGAATCGACGACGAGGCTGGAGAACCCGCTGCCCCTGCCCCTCGAGCTCCTCGAGCTCGTAGGGAGCCCCGACCCCCTCGTGAGGCTCCCACTGGCGAGCCTTCCAAGACTCTTATCTTTGTCGCCAACCTCCCCTTCTCTCTCGATGACGGTGCGTGCTCGTCAGATTGAGGCATCCATGCGCTTGACGTCGTTCTGAATCAATCTATTTTTGTTCTGTTTCGCAACAGAGGGCCTCAACAAGATCTTCACCGACGGTGGAGTCCAGGTCTCGACTGCTCGTATCGTCAAGAGAAAGTTCGGAATCAAGAGGTCCAAGGGATTCGGCTTCGTCGACACCGCTAGCGAGGAGGAGCAAAAGAAGGCCCTCGCTCTTGACGGAACCGAGGTTGAATCCCGAGCCATCGCCGTCAAGGTTGCCCTCAACTCTCAGCAGGATCCTGAGGCTACCGAGACCAAGGAGAACGACGCAAAGGTCGCCCAGGAGACCGACGCTGGAGAGGCTAACGCTGCCGCCGCTGCTGCCGAGCCCACCACCGACGCTACTCCTTCAGCCTAAAGAATCTCGTTTGATTCATTACCATCTTACTTCTTGTTCCTCTGCTCTTTGACAACCGTAATCCTCCATCATCCTCTACACTGGGTATCTTCTTGATACTCCCCCCC
>BCKM01000007.1:0-171251 GCA_039545415.1 Udeniomyces megalosporus | reverse complement strand
GGGGGGGGGGGGGGGGGGGGGGGGGATTATTAGAAGGTGAGTTTGTGGAAAAAAAGTTGAGCCATCTTTTCCGATGTATGGAACGCTCCCACGTCAAATTTAAGAAAGATCATCAGACCGACCTGATCAGCAGTGATACCTTTCTCCAATGCGCCTCTCATCTTCCTTCGAGTGATTTCGCCAACGACCATATTGGGAAACCTTGATTTGAATTGAACGAAGAGGTTGAGGACGGAGATTTGGAGGATATTGTCTGAGTTGAAGAGAAAGAAAAGAACCAGCGAGCAGAAGGAAGGGGGGGGGGAAGGTGAGGTTGGATTGTGGGTGAAGATCGAGATGAGGTTTGTTTGAGGTTAATTGGAGCAGACGTAATGATGAGAATGACAAGGAGAAAAGAATAGGGTTGAGCCAGCTAAGAAGCGAAGGGAAAGGAAGAAGTGCCTCAAACTGACAAGAGTAAAAACAAATCTAAGGAGTACTGACTGGTATAAGCATAAACTCTGAAGTTGGTCTCGATGATGACGAAACCTTTCTCTGATGGAGTCGTTGACGATGACAACGATGAGGGTTCTTCAGCGGAAGACGAGGAAGTAGAAGTGGCAGGGTCGGATGTGGATAAGGATGTTGCTAGACGGGTCGGGTAAAATCTTTTGGAAGTTTTCTGTGTTGGACCGATCGTAATGTGGTGAAGAAAGGCATGGAGAGGAATTTTGATCGAGTTCCAATGATGCCAATGTTGCGGGGACAGGTAAGAATAAGGCGGAAGGTACGAGATCAGTAAGTTTGATCGAGAAGGAGAAGAAACAGAGAACAAGTCCACGGACCGTTCTACGATATATGAAGCCAGTCTCATTGAGGTCTTCTAGCATGGTCAATTGAGTCGGCGTCAGGTTCTCTGTTGAGTAACCCTAGATGTATACAACGACCCGGGCATCAGCACACAGTTGGCACGGTGATACTGTTAAGTCTGAACCTACTCTTCCAAGCTCCAAGCTTCCGAGCATGAACAAAAACGAGAGAGCTTCTATCGGGTCCATGTCTCTTTCCTGAAGGCGAAAGACGGCAATGGGATATCAGATGAGATACGTGTGAGCCGCCTGTATGAGGGAAACGGTGCTTTACAGGCGCCAATCGGAGGTAGTTGAGCATGAGATCCCATTGTTGGGTATGGACGTCCTCGAGCAAGAATTGGAAACCACGTGAGGTAATTTGGAGACGTTCGGCCCTCATGTTTCCTTGGCCTCCGCTACACGAAGATCACACAAAGAAGCAGGGTAAGGGTCTCAAGCAAGTTGGACAGAGCAGGACCACCAACCCAACTTACGGGTCTGCCATCAAACCAGAGTTTGCGAGTAGGTAAAGCACCGATGGCTTTGGAGGTGTAGGAGAGATATTGATAGTGCCTCCCTTTGAGACCATGAAGTGCAAGATTGTCTGAAGAGGGAGAAAAGACAGAAGATCATTTCGATCAGCATAAGTACAGACGAGTGGATAGAAGAAAATTTTGAATCACCTCCCACTTGGAAACAGCTATCTCGTCGAGGTCGGATATTGACTTTGCATTTTTGTCCTCCTTATCTGAAGGCAATCCAAATGATTGATGCGTCCCTCTATATGATTTTGGTGATAAGAAGGAGAAGGTGAATCAGGCGGTTCTTCCAGGACAGGAGGAAAAGCGAGCAACCCTTACCCTCCCGTCAAAGCTCTCCGTAAATTGTCCTTGAATGCACTCGTCAGGACGTATTTTGTTCTCGATGTAGCCGAGCTACTTGACGAAGAGTCTTTGATGATGTAACGATGTTCGAGAATCGCTAGAGCTGGTCCAGCTTGTCTGGACGACGAAGCAAATAATGATCGGTGAGAATCACGATTGAGCCTTTGACAGCTCGGGGAGACTGCAATCAGATGGATACTGACCTCTTGCCCTCTTCTCCTTTTATCCAAAGCATCAGATCGTCCTTGCGCATAGAGCCTTCAAGCCAAAGAAGAGAGAACGTGATCTGACGAGCTAATGGAGGTAGCAGGCTAGATGATTCAAGGTAGAGAGGTGACAGGAGAGAACCAAGATGACGTGATAAGTACGTAGTTGAGGTTTGATCGTTGGTGATTTGGTCGAGCGAGAACGGACCGGAAGATGGCGAGGCAGCCTGCTGGGGTCGAGTAAAGACGCGTCATGGTCATTTGGGACTGCGAATCGAGGTAAGTGTGGATGGAGGTAGTGAAGGTGGATGATGGCACGGGCATGATGGACAAGAATTGGCTGGATGACCAGTAGGCTGAGGAGTAGGTGAGCGATCTGACAGATCTTGAGCAGTAGGGGGGAACAAAGAGAAGGAGGGAGGACCGGAGAGGAACTCGGAGCTGGACGAAGGAGGGTCGTCGGTCAGGTTCGGTGTCTAATGAGATGGGAGCAAGCTGAATAGCTAGAGTACACTGGAATGAGACGACGTCTGACTATACTAGAGCCGGCTAGGAGAGGTGAGGTGAATTGAGGATCTGGTGTATGTGGGTTAGGTCGAGAAGGACTCCTCTCCGCACAGCAGCTGATCAAGATTTGGCTCGATGCCTTGAACGACCTCCTCTCTCGACAAACTATCACTACAACACCTTGCCCACCATGCCAGTGGCGGCCCCTTCATCATCGTCTACGATCCCTCTCCATCATTGCAAATTCATAGATTACATTCCCTCCTCTGTCACCGCCATTGCCTTTCCTCCACTCCCCCTTCGATCCCACGACAACTCTTCGACCTCAACTCGTAATGAAAAGGACGGCGAACTCGGTCCAATGGCCATAGGGAAAGCCAATGGTGACGTCGAGCTGTTCCAATGGGTCGAAAGATCGGAAGGTGCTCAGGGTTGGGTCTACTTCAAGGTCCGTTGGTTCACCCAAACGCTTTCTTTCACCCAGCTCTGTCCTGTCGTTATCGCTACTGTCGGAAACCCGCCACGTTATGCTGCTTCCGTCTCAATCTGTGCTCATGATTTGCTCAATTTTCTCAAACAGACCCTGTACGCCCCCAACGGTACCAAGATCGAATCCCTCGTCTTCACGCTAAAGCAGTCCTTCATTGCCTCGTCCTCGTCCCGCCGAGTCGCTACCCTTCAAGACGTTCGACTGTTCTCGTCGGGAGGATCATCAGACCTTATCGAGTGGGACTTGAATCTCGGCTGCATCCTGGTTCGTGTCCCAACCTCGCACGCGACGCTAGAAATTTCAAGGCGTAGTTTGGACCTTTCCCTCAACCAGTCGAGGCTCGCTTACTCACGCTCTCGATTCTGTGCTCTTTGGGTGTTCCATAGAGACTCTTCCCAACTCAATCTGGATCGCTCTGGTCATTTGCTGCCAACCCTTCTTCGACCCTCCTCGCCCTCGGTTGCGAGGACGGTTCCCTTCGACTTGTCTCCCTCTCGGATGACGATGATCTTGTCCATCATCGCAAGTTCGAGCGCACAAAGGCCCGGCTTCTCTCCATTGCTTGGGGTCCCCCTACACCACCTGCTGCCTCGTCGTCGGCCAGCAAAAAGAACGCGGATGACAGCGAAGAAGATGAGGACGAGCCTAATTGGGAGGATAGCTGGATCGTCACGGGTTGTTCGGACAGTTGCTTAAGGAAGTGGGATGTCAAATCTGGTCGGGTTATTGAGAGAATGACGGTTGAGAAGGAGAAGGTCTCTAGGGGCAAAGGGGGCGCGTCGGGTGGAAAGGGTGCTAGAAGTGTCGTCTGGTGTGTGGGAGTGCTTAGGTGTGTAGCAGACGTCTTTTCATCTCAACGCGACATCACATAATGTAGATTGTGACGTTGATAAGGATCCATGTCCTCTTCTCTTCTCCAGAGATGGTACAGTGGTTTCGGGCGACTCTTTGGGAATGGTCAAGTTCTGGGATTCCAACACTGGTACCCAGATCTCTTCTTTCCACGCTCACGGGGCCGATGTCCTGTGCCTCGCCATCTCACCTGTACGTCATGACTTTTTTCTCCTCTTGTCTTCCGATGGGGCTGACTCATTTCCATCCCGATCGTCATCGCTTCTTGCAGGATCACAAATCCGTCTTCACCTCTGGAATTGATCAAAAAACCAACCAATTTACCCTCGTCACCCTTGCATCTTCCACTCAAAACTCTAACTCGTCGAAATGGATTCAATCCTCCACCCGGCGCTTCCACACTCACGACGTTCTCGCACTCTCCATTTTTCCTCCATCTTCTCCTGTTCCCGCCTCCATTACCGCTCCCTCGAGCTGGCCATTCGCTCCTATCCTCGTCTCTGGCGGAGTTGACACGACCATCATCAGCACCCCTTGTGCTACTCCAGGCGGAGCAGGCGATGGCCTTCCGAATGCATTCGCCTCTTCTGGAAGCGCCGAAAATCGAGAACGATCGAACGTACTCGGGGAGGCCTACTACCGAAAGAACGGGGCCATGAATGGAGTCAGGTCGGACACTCTTTCCGTCAGCAAAGGAGGTCGACTTGTCGCCGCTAGACGTGAAAAGGGCGTCGGCATCTGGAGAATCGCTCGGGCAGGAATGAGGCAGGGTGCGGAGGGCGAAGAGGTCGAGGATTTGGTTGCGGGTGAGGGGGAGGAAGGCAAGGGCGGAGGATGGGAGAAGGTCTTGGAGATGGAGCTCAAGACGGGTACCAACCTGCTGACTAGCGGATTGAGTGAGAACGGCCGATGGTTGGCTGTCAGTGATCTCGGAGAGACCAAGCTCTTCCGGCTGAACCTCGACGTGAGTTGTACTGGTTGACTTCTCCGCTCGTTAGAGGCTTCTCCCTGACATGCTGCTTGCCGTTTGGCTATCTATATCTTGCACAGGACGAACACAGAGCCCCTTCAGCCAAACGCGTTCGGTCTCTCACTCCGACCCTTCTCTCCCAGTGTCCTTCATCCCTCGACCTGGTCAGGTCTGGATCCGGGTCCTCGACTCTGTGTTTCTCGCCAGACTCTTCGAAACTCATCCTCGCCACAGCTCTCAAAGGCGATGTCATCGTCCTTGACTTATCCTCTCTCGATTCCGACGACGTCGAAGGGGAGGCAAAGGTCCTCCGAGTATTTGAGCAGAATTCAATGGGAGGTGGAGGAGAGGGTCGGGTCGTCTTGGGCAAGAAGGATGAGGGCGGTACTGTTGACCAAGACGGTATGGACGTTGACGGAACCGACACTATCTCATCGTATGGATCAAAGGAGAAGGTCCCTTTCGCTACCGTCTCCTGCATGTCGGTTGGTCACGATGGC
Organism: Udeniomyces megalosporus; assembly: GCA_039545415.1. Taxonomy (NCBI): domain Eukaryota; kingdom Fungi; phylum Basidiomycota; class Tremellomycetes; order Cystofilobasidiales; family Mrakiaceae; genus Udeniomyces; species Udeniomyces megalosporus. The sequence continues at coordinate 166,012 of BCKM01000007.1, read as the reverse complement.
CAGTGGCTCGCAGTCTCTGATCTCCTCGGTCGGACACGAATCTACAACCTCGACACACTTCAACTTCACTCTCACCTTCCAACTTTCCCTCACCACCCACCTTCGTCACTCTCATTCATTCCTAACCCCACTAACCCGACGACCACCCTCCTCCTCCTCACGATCCCATCAGGTAACCAACTCCACGTCTACGACATCGACAAACGGCGATTCCCTCCTGCTCTCAACGGATCCGTCCCAGAGAGTGTTCGAAGTCTGACGGATCCAGTACTCGGTTTGGCATCGGACCCGACTGGTCCCGGTAGCGTTCTCATGTGGGGTGGATCGTGGGTCTGCAGGGTTCGACTTGGAGGATCGAGCCCAAACGGAGGACTGTCGAGGCGAGAGGAGAAGAAGCGAAAGCAAGTCAACGGCAACACCGTCGTTCGAGGTGAGGTGGACGGGAACGGCGAGGTCCCGCACGGTGCAGCGGGAGGAGCATCCGAGGGGGGTCGATTCGCTGTGATGAAGGATTACAGAAGCTTGGTTGGCGTCAAGTTTGTAGGAGATAAGGAGCTCATGTTGGTCGAGAGACCTTGGTTGGATCTAGTCGGATCGTTGCCCGCGAGTTACTTCAAGGGTGGCAAGTACGGAACTTGATAAACATGTCTCTTTCGCATCAGGGCATGTATCGAAGGAGGAGAGAGTTGTCAAACGAGAAGGCTAGACTAAGACGAGATTTCCACACCAGCATGTGATATCGATTAAGAACTGTCCAAAACGAAAGAGATGCGAATGGGAGATTTTGGTTCTTGAAACCACTAGAACGTGAAATCTGTCGCTCGAGGTTGGGGGAGCCGCCGAGTAGGGAGAATCAAATGTCTAGCTGGTTTCATTTTGATGCGTCAGGACGCAAGGGCCCTTCGACAAACCCGCGCAGGTTTTCATCGCCAAGTCAGATTGTCGGATGTGGAGGGTCCTGAAAGAGGATTCGTAGATCTCATCTTCTTTCCTTCCCTCACGAGTCTTGGTGTTCTGAGAGACCAGAAGGGAAGGCTGAGGAAGGGAAGGCGCTAGAACGATCTCCGCTCGAGCCCCCTGTCCCCCTCCCCTGTTTCGCTTTGAGCTCTCTCTCGAGTTCTTTCAAAACGACCGACCCCTCTCTCCCGCCTGACCTCCGAGGTTGAATTCCGTTGCAACCCATCAGTGATATCAACGCCATGCGAAGATTCCCGACTGCCCGTCCGACTTCGACAATTCACTTTCATCGACGCAGCGTCCTTTTTACGATCGTCACCTTCTTGGTTCTTCTTCAATTATCGAGCATGACTTTCTCTCTGCCATCGACTTCAGTCCCTTTCTTCTTTTCCGATTCGAGGAACCTTGAGGAATCACATCCGATATATGGACTGATGGAACAGGGCGACAAAAAGTGAGCGATCCGTTTCCTATCGTGATCCGCAGCAATTGAGAAGCAAAAGACTTTCGCCAAGTCGAGGATGTATGCTCATGCTCAAGCATCTCCCCTCATACTCCTTTTGGTAGGTGGAAGGAGGTCTACGAGAGTCAAAGCAAGACGTTTGGAGAAGCGGTCGCGAACTACATCAAGGTAAGAGAAGCGTTCTGAGGCAATAACGTACACTGCCTCGTCAGGACTCTTACCGTATCTTGCACTCGGCCTGACTGTCTCTAGTCTCACGAGCGCCTACCACCCGCCGGCTTCGACAAATGGTGGAACTACACTCGTCGTCACAACTGTCACTTTACCGATGCTCCCTACGACGCTCTCCGTCCCTCTCTATCTGCCTTCGGTGGTCTCGATCCAGCTTTCATCCAGAATCAAGTCAGAAACTTCGCTCAGAAGAATCCTACAGTCGACACAAATACGCGGAACTTTGAGATTTGGATCAAAGATGGAGAATGTCAAGGAAGAGGTCAGGCGGATTGGCCTCTTGGATTGGGTACCCACAAGAGGAGTGGCTGGGAGTTTTGTAAGGCATGTGTGCTTTCCAATCATCAGCTTTACCCTTGACTCCGGCAGATCAGCTGACCTTCGTCGTCTCGTTACAGGCCATCGAGGGCATTGTCGAGTTCCTGCCAGACATTCCGCCTTTCCTGTACAGCACCGAAGGTCAGTGGTTCTCAACGGTCATATACTCGTCAACTTGAGAATTGACTATTCCGTCTCTTTGCTCAGATAACGGTCACATAACTCTTGCTCACGAGGAGAAGGTTGCGCTTTCTCTCTCAGCGCTCTCCGACGGGCTATCAGGCACGTTTCGTCGCCACCTTTAGCATGTGACTGCCGCTGATCTTTCGATCTCTGATGTCTTCATAGAAACTGTATTCTACGCTCCCCCGTCCCCCTTCTACGCACCTTCCTCGTCGTCTCTCCAGCCTCCCATCGATCTTCACGAACATCGGAAGGAGACGCCATGCCTCGCTCTCGCCCAATCGTGCCCACCCGGCTCGCCAGCTCGCGACTACTTTGTCGATCCGGATACGAAGAGGATTGCGTGGAAGCCATCGAGCTCTGGCTATGCCCTCGACGCTGCATCGGGTGGCTTCGTCACAGACTGGGCTCGATCGATGGACTTCTGCCAGAATCCGGATCTGGTCAAGATCACAGGAGAATGCCTTCAGTCATACAGAGCTTCCAAGATCGGTATGCATGTGACCAGCAATATGTGTCTATCTTCTCTTCGCTTGCCTTATCTGAGTCTGGTCGTATCTAGTCAACAGAGACACGGCGGTCCCTTCGACTGAGGTTTGTACATTTTTCCCCTCTGATTGAACTACCGGCTTTCGGCTGACCATATGTTACGCCGGGTATAAAAGCGCATGCCTTGGTTCTCTCAAAGGTGAAAGCGTCTTAAGTGAATCACACAACGTTCTCGGCTGACTCTTCCTCCTCTTTATAACCACTAGCAAACTGTCCGCACAGGTGCGTGCAGCTTTTAACCAGGTCGTTGATTCAGACCCACGATGCGCATATACTCATCTGACCTGGTCTCATCGACTCCCCACGCAGTCTGATTTCTTGATCCCCCAACTGTACGGTTACGAAACCCTGAACAAATGGGAAAATGTAGCATGGGAAGACAAGGAAAGCCGATTTGTGTGAGTAAGCATCCTTCGTTGTCTTGAATAGACTATTCCATTGACCTTTTCCCTTCGCACAACAGATGGCGAGGCACTTTGACTGGAATTTTCTATCCTGCCGACCCGATTCTAGGTGGCCGTTGGCAAGACAGTAAGCTGACATCAATCGCTCGAAGCTTGTTGGTCTTTATATCGAGGTGACATCCGCCGGGCTTTCTCGCATCGCAGGTCAAAGAATGAGGCTCCACGAATTCTGTACGAACCGGACAGGAGTCCTGGACTTTGTCTATCCAGATGGGATGCGGTTGGCAAACGGCTCGATGCCAAAGTCATCTTTTATCGACGAGTACCTCGAGTGAGTGACTAGAGTTCTTTCAGCTCCTCGCAACATCGTAAGTAGAGGCCGACTTACCTTTCCGGTCCCTCGAAGTTGTGGGGTCTCGGCATTTGCTCGCGAAGGAGATAAGGCACTACTCCGAGATATCGTTAAACTTGTTCCTCGAAGGTCCGATTTTGAAAAGTTTAAGTACGTTGGAGACGTCGATGGTGAGTGTGCCGCTCGACTCGAGGAAGGAGGTTCTGTCAAGATTAACAACCAGTGTCACTCTGCAGGTTTCGGCTGGTCGGGTCGATTGCGTGACCTACTGCACTCAGGGAGCTTGGTGTTCAAATCAACTGCTTACCCGTTCGTCTCTCTCTCAGCAGGACCCGACAGTTCTGGCCATTGCTGACCTTACTTGTACGCGGATCTGGACGGTCTTACAGCGAGTGGTTCTCGTCATTCCACATCCCGTATCATCACTTCATCCCGATGAGGCGAGTGAACTTCCATCTGCCTCTTGAATCTTGCTGTGTTCCATGAGATGATTTGGGCGCTAACCTTGACGTTCAAGCGGCCGGTAGGTATGACTCGAGTGACCTTGCAAATCTTCTCTTGTTCTTCGATGCCAACGATGAGGCAGCAGAGAGGATTGCGAAGCGAGGGCAAGATTTCGCTCGAAAGCACTGGAGAAAGTGAGCCAAGTGTTGAGTGTATAGCGTCTTGAATTAGGTAGATGACTGAAGATCTTAATGCAATCATCAGGGAGGACAAGAGCGCATATCTGTATCGACTCCTGCTCGAGTACAAGCGTCTGCACGAGCCAGCAGGAGAGGGCGATTACATAGCATAGAAAAGATGAAGGATGTCTGGGCATGGTGATGATCTCGCCAATCTTCATTTTGTTGGGTCGTTGATTTGGGCACACTACTTGTGATGCTCGATACACTGTATTATTCTTTCTCCTCGATATCGTTCGCTGGAGAGGATTGTCTGTTGAGAAAAAGACGTGATTGGCACGTGCCGATCCCTCTTCCTTCCGCATCGATGTCATCAAATGTCACGTTGCGGTCGATTTTCCTTTCTTCAACGCGTGTCCTCCACCATCATCTTACGTCTCCCCGATCCCCTCTTGACTGCAATGAAGGCTCCACCCCCCTTCTACGTTGACTTTCTCTGAGCGACATTTAAAGTCAATTCTGAGCGCACCCAGCCCAGCATTTACTGATTCCTAAACTCGCTGGTCATTTCTCAAACAGCTTCTCCGCTACCTCAGCCAAGCGATTTATCTTTTTTGGCTGTACCAGTGCTTTAAGAATGTCAGAACAAGCCATTCTAGAGGCTCACCTTTATAGAGACCAAGGTGGGTCGAAGCTCTCTTCATCCCACACTGCTGATTTCTTTGGATTCTACGCTGTCGCCGACTACGTTTCGTTCCTGTATAGGCTGTAAAATCTCACCATCTCAGAGGGTTTACACTGCAGAGCTGAGCGAGGACACGAGGGGATTCTTGACACATTTACGCTCTAGTGTCCCTAACGATCCAAAACCTTGACCAGCAAAGTCTCTTTCGAACTGAAGTTGTCAGCATCCCGCAGTTTCTATTCAAGGACGTCCTCAACAAGTTCCAGACAGAACGAGAAACGAAGAAGGGACAAGGAGCCAGAATTGGAATCGGAAGGAAGCGAAGGGCAGGTGGAACCCTAGATTTGGCCCCTCTGTCCCCCTTCCTTCGACCGCCTGCTGTTGATCCTGTCTAAGGTCATGGCCGCTTCTTTCCCAACGATTACTTTCTCTCTCGTCGCCAAACCCGACACCCCTCACTGACTTCTCGGCTAGACAGAGTCGATCATGCGAGGCTTCCCAACTGCGACCCCAACCTCGTCGTTCTCTCGGCGCAGACGTAACATCCTCTTCTCTATCTTCGTCTGTTTCGCCTTCTTCCAGATCTTGAGCCTACACCGTGTGGTAGAACCCCCCTTGTCGTCCCTACCGTCCCTGCCGAATCTATCATCCCTATCGAACCTGCCATCTATCTTCTCACCTTCCAAGTCGACTGATCGAGACGATCGCCATCCCATCTATGGACTTATGGAGGAAGGAGAAAGAAAGTAAGTAAACCCTGTCGTCTCCCGCAGCATTCTCTCGCCCAGGTACTGCTCGTAATGAATCGATTCCTTCTCCCTACGTTTCCTGCTTCAGTTGGAAAGAGATTTATGACAGCCAGAGTAAAACATTTGAGCAGGCAGTTGCCAACTATATCAAAGTATGCTCGTTGTCGATTCCTAGCTTTATAGCTCGCCCGGTGACATATCTTCGTCTGTTCGACTCGGCACCGCCCCTCGTCCGCTATTTTCATCCAGTCTCACGAACGCTTACCGCCCGCCGGCTTCGACAAATGGTGGAACTACACTCGTCATCACAACTGTCACTTTACCGATGCTCCCTACGACGCTCTTCGCCCTTCTCTGACGACTTTCGCCGGTCTTGGCCCTGCCTCCATTCAAGAATCAGTTCGGAGGTATGCGAAGGCGCAGCCTAACGTCAACGCGGGTACACGGAGTTTCGAGGTCTGGATCAAGGATGGAAAGTGTGAAGGGAGAGGTCAGGAGAATTGGCCGCTTCGAATCGGTAGTCGCTTGAGGAGTGGCTGGGAGTTTTGCAAAGCGAGTGATCGTCTGCTTCTCTCACCGACGTTTCTGCACATCCAAAGGCTCATCTTCTTGGACCCGGTTCCCTCATCATAGGCCATCGAGGATATTGTTGAATTCCTGCCAGACATTCCGCCTTTCATATACAACACCGATGGTCAGTAGCTTCCGTCGGTCTAGTAGAGGATGCGAGCTGATGCTTTGATGTCTTGGCCTCGTCCTGTCCATTCTCATTCTTAGACAACGGTAAACTAACTCTTTCCCATGAGGAGAAACTTGCCCTCTCTTTGTCGGCACTCTCGCGAGAGTATTCAGGTACGGCTCTTCATGTCATGACTAGCCTACCAACTCATACGTATCACTGAGCGCCACTCATCCTCTATCCGGCCATTAGACGATGATACCTATACCCCTCCATCCCCCTTCTACGCACCTTCCTCGTCGTCTCTCCAGCCTCCCATCGATCTTCACGAACATCGGAAGGAGACGCCATGCCTCGCTCTCGCCCAATCGTGTCCACCCGGCTCGCCAGCTCGCGACTACTTTGTCGATCCGGATACGAAGAGGATTGCGTGGAAGCCATCGAGCTCTGGCTATGCCCTCGACGCTGCATCGGGTGGCTTCGTCACAGACTGGGCTCGATCGATGGACTTCTGCCAGAATCCGGATCTGGTCAAGATCACAGGAGAATGCCTCCAGTCATACAGAGCTTCCAAGATCGGTAACTATATAGGATCAACCTCTCGTTGGCCGGAATATCTTCACATTGCTAATCCGCTTGGGGTTTGCCTTGTGCAGTCAATGCTGGAACGGCGTTACCTTCTCGTGATGTCCGTAAATCCTGCTTATGCAGCTGAGTGATCGGCGCCTTGCTGACGATTTCTCCTGATTGACACGATAGCGTATCCCTTGGTTCTCTCAGAGTAAATTATCCGCTCAGGTATGCACGCTTTCAAACGAGCCGGACTTTGACTGGCGGATGGACTGACTTGACATGCCTGATTTGGCCTTGCCATGACCAGTCCGACTTCTTGGTCCCTCAACTGTATGGCTATGAGACCTTGATAGAGTGGAACGACGTTCCCTGGCAGGAGAAAGAGCAGAAATTCATGTGCGTCAGCGTCCATCTTGACTCATTCTATCGCTTGCTGACTTTCTTTATCCTCTCCCTTTGCGCCCCACACTTGACTTTTGCACGTGTGTGTTTTTTTTTTTCTCTGTCTCTTTTTCGTACGCTTTTTTCTTCTCCTTCTCAATCATCACCGTAGCTGGCGAGGAACTTTGACCGGGGTCCTTTATGCTTCAAACCCAGATCTGGGTGGTCGATGGCAAGACAGTAAGTCGATTGATGCTTGTGAGTTATCAGCTCTATCTCACGACTAACGTCGCGGACTCAACTCCTCTCATCGCAGGTCAGAGGATGAAGCTACACGAGTTATGTACGAACCGAGATGGGGCTCTGAATTATGTCTACCCAAACCGAACACTTTTGGCAATCGGCTCGATGCCAAAGTCGGACTTTATCGATAAATACCTCGAGTGAGTCGCTAGTTACCTTCTGCCTTTTGTAGATCTCGCGCTGAGAGCTAACCCTTTCACTTCGACTGTCAAGCTGTGGACTCACGGCATTCGCTTTACCTGCGGATAGGCCACAGCTCGAGCAACAGGTACAGCTGATCCCTACAAGGAAAGATTACAACATGTTCAAGTACGTTGGAGATCTTGATGGTAAGTTGACCATCTTGCCCAGTCCATCTGCCAGGTTCGGTCCACTTGAGCTGACTGTGTTGCGTATTTTGCAGGGTTCGGTTGGTCGTCTCGATTCCGTGATCTACTTCACTCGGGCAGTCTAGTGTTCAAAGCGACTGCTTATCCGTTAGTGCCGTTTGAGCTGGGAAACATGAGTTTCTGGCCGTGAACTGGAGCTGACCTCACTCGTGTGTTGATATCGTCGTGATGTCACAGCGAATGGTTCTCGTCGTTCCATATTCCGTTTTACCATTTCGTCCCGATGCGGTGAGCAAAAATTCAATCTCTCTCTAAGCTCCTCTTCTCCTTCTACTTCAGCTGACGATGCTCGAACCACCCATCAGATACGACTCGAGCGACCTTGCGAATCTTCTGATGTTCTTCGACGCGAACGACGATGCAGCAGAGAGGATCGCAAAGCGGGGCCGGGATTTCGCTCGGACCCACTGGAGAAAGTGAGTGAACGATTGAGCCATCCTGTCTTCGTTTCATCTCTTGTCATTGGATGACTGACTAGCGGTCGCTCTTGGACACTCAGGGAGGACAAGACTGCGTATCTGTATCGACTCCTGCTCGAGTACAAACGTCTGCACGAGCCGGAAGGAGAAGGTGACTACATGGGGTAGATAGAAGGTTGATTCGTTTTGTTTTTGGCACGTTTAGGTGAAATTTCATCTTTGTTTCGAAACTTAACATTTTCACTCTTCTATTTCCCTTCTTGTTCTCTTGGGGGCTTGTAGTTGTACTTTTGAGCATACCAGCATACTATTTAATACATCATACAAATGTGACCGTCCTCTTTCCGACTGAGAGGATCCTTCGTTATCAGGTCCAAAACCCTTCCCGGCACGTGACGAGTGTTGTGACGGCTCCTTTTTGGCTGAGACGATCGCATCATCCACCATCATCCCCTTTCTACTAGGATCCTGCCGATCAAGACCTCGTCGTCTCCAACCAATCCCTTCAACCAAATCCACAAACCCACACCAGACAACATGGCCAATCTCACACCATCCACATCTTCCACCAGCTCACTCACCGACTCTCGAACGACCTCCCCACTACCCCAACCAAACGGTACATCTTCCCTCGGTCGTCCGAGCTCATCTGTCGACTCATCTTCATCAAGATCGAGGTGAGTCCCTTCCTGCTTTGATCTGCTTACTACTCTAGTCGATCGAGGCGACTGACTGACTCGTGTCATCCTTCGACCGATCTGTCTTGGGACTTCCTCGCCTGAACGTACAGATTTCAAACTACATCATTAGTCGAATACATCAAACGTCTACTCGTCTCAACTTTGAAAGGTTCGTCATACCACTCAACGTGTTCTACGTAGTGCTGTCACAAGAGTTGTTCTCGGATATCGTTCGCTTCTGCCCCTTTTGAGATTGTCAACGAAGTTGATCGTGAATTTTCATCTGCTTGTCCACCCCTGTTCAACCAAATGATCCCTGAACAAATAACCAGGCTCGACATGGGATGATCTAGACAAGACTCAAACTCGGAGTTGGATCGTTGAGATTGGGGATCGCGTCAAGGAACGAATGATATGTAAGACGGCTTCTCACCTGACTTCACATGAGCTTGAGCCACCAAAGCCAACTTTCTTACGTCTTCTCTAAATACACATATATAAAAAGCTATCGAGCCCAGAGGGTTCAAATATATTGTCTCTGTGACGATCAACGAGAATCTTGGGCAGGGTGGACTTGCTGGGTCTTCTTGTCATTGGTCCGAGGATGACATCTCCGTCACTCAAGTCTTCTCCAACGACAACTTGATTTGCATCTGTTCGGCCTTTGCAATCAGGCTGTAGCATTTGTTAAACCATGCGCCATATAAAGGTCGCCCGGCTGGGTTTCGATCGTCTTGATCATCTTTATCTTACATCTACATACACATCCTCATCTCCATCTGGCCCGGTACTTTGGCCGTCTATTGAATCATCGTCTTCCTCGGAAATGCTTCCCCTACTCCTCGACATCGACGGTCAAACTCAGGACGCCCAACGCAGCCTAACGTCTTCTTCGTCTCTCAAGTGCCTACCTCGATATTTATTCCTTGGATCCGTAAACATCGACATCGATGCTCAAACGTGCGATATCGCATCAATCCTCGCTACCACGCCGAGAAATCTCCAAACCCACCTCCCCCTTTTCGCTTCTTCTTCTCGCCTCCTCCTACTTCCCCAACATCTCCCGACCTAGCGCTCTGACTCGTTGGCTTCTTGGCACCACCATCACCACCAACACCGCTCCCTGCCGCTCCAGTCAGATACCTGCCAACTCCACTCCCAATTCCTTTCAACAGATCCTCTTCCCCTCCCACTTTTCGCTTCTTCCTCGCTGCCACTGCGTCGAGATCTTCCCCGAACCAAGACACTCGATCCGCCTCCCGTTCCAGTCGAGTTTTTTCACGAGCCGAGTCGGTGGCAGATTCAGCGGCTCGAGCGGCGAGTCGATTCGCCAATCGGTTTCGGTAAGATTGGTAGGGATCTTGGAATCTGTGAAAGCAGAGCAGGGGAGAGGATATCGTGGGGACAGAGGGAAACGTTCAAATGGGTTGGCAAGGAAAAAAAAAAACGATCAGGAAGATGTATCCAAGAGGAAGGAAGATAATTGAAAGACAAGAAAGAAATTTGATCAGTACGAGTCAGGCTAGAGGTTGTGGGAGATCAACGAGATGGCAAGAAGGAACGCTAAGCTGGGAGACGTACATCTCGATGTTGGTGATTTTGATCTCGCGTAACGGGCGATCCGAACCTTTATCCGAGGGAACCTGCTCGAGCTTGGTCAAAACATCTTCTCCGCCGACGAGCGTGCCAAAGACGGTATGCTTGTTGTCTTTTTTTTTGTTTTTTTTTTTAAGCGATGATGAGAAGAGGGCAGTGTAGTGAGGATTTTGATGGTTAGCGCCGTGTCCCAAAGACGATGAGATTGATGGACGAAGTATGAGAGAGAGAGAGAGAGAGAGATGAAAAAGACAGGTCTCGCTTGAGATACCTCCCGAAGATTTGGAAGAAGAAGAAAAAAAAAACGAACCAAGATGAGGTGTCGCGCGGAAAGTGACGAAAAATTGACTACCGTTGGTCCCGGCGCCTGAGTTCGCCATTCTGGTCAAGGAAGGGGAAGCAACCAAGATGACGAAGTTTTCAGCGTACTTTTCTTACACGCACACACACACATACTTGAACAGATCAGATGGTCTTTTTTTTTTTTTTAGGACGAGAGATTTGCAATGGACTAACGAGAGAGTGCCTCGAGCGTCGTGTTTCTTGGCGTCTTTTGCGTTGTATTCATCCCGGAAGTGTTCACCCCAATAAGATGCTCCACCTGATCCAGTCCCAGTCGGATCACCGCCTTGGATCATGAAGCCCGGGCTGAAGAGAAGGATTGACGAGAACATTTGAGGCGGGGTTCGATTGTACGAATCGAACGGGGCAGAACGTACATGTTTCGATGGAAGATAGTACTAAGGGTGGTACCGGGGAAAGAAGGGGGGGGTTGCTTTAACAGAGGCTAGGATGTTCGAGAAACACGCGAAAAGACTCACTTGTCGTACTTGCCCTCTTTCGCGAGCATGATAAAATTGTAACACGTTTTCGGTGCCTTGTTCGAAAAAGTGACCCAAAAAAAAAAGCAGGAAGTCAGAAGCGGAAGTAGAAGAGGAAAGATTCCCCTTAACCCCCCTCTACGGAGGAAGAGAAAAGTAAGGAACCAAAAGAGACGAAGCCAGGGAGAAAGATGATGATAGGATGAAGCTTAGAAGAAGAAGAGAAAAACTCACTTTGTCACAATGCAGTTCAAAGTTCAAACTTCCACTCACTCGACCACCTCCTGCCACTTCGACGTTGATCCTCAAGTAAGCTTTCCGTTTGGCTAGATCCTTTTCCTTGACGAACGAGGCGATCTGAAAGGAAGCAAAAAGAAGAAAGAAAAAGGTAAAAAGACATCGGAAACGCAACGAAAGTGAGAGATCGATCGACTTGGGTGGGGAACGAAACAACAAGAAGAAAGAAAGAAGAAGAAAGACAGGAGCAAGAGGAAAACCGACCTCCTCAAACATGAATTCTTCTTCGTCGATGAGGGCTTTCTGAGAGCGCGTCTCAAGATCTTGGGAAGTTGACGTAAAAGAAGCAGCGGCCGCACCAGTAGAGTAGTGAGCAGCGTTATCTGTCGAGAGATGGAGGGAGGAAGAGGAGGACAAGGGCTGCATCGATTAGTCTCCCTGACTGCTGTAGAGGGAGGACATGGATGATCAAAAGAAGAAGAGGAACACGAGACATGCTCACACGGCGTTGAATTGTCGATGGGTTTGACGGCGACAACTCCCACTTTCTTCTCTTTGGGGGCGAGTGTTGATGAGCTTGAAGATGCTACGGGTTCATCTGTAGGCGTGTTCTATAGAATGGAGGGAGGGGGGGGGCGGAGGACATGAACACACGCGTTCTGTTCGCCATATAGTTCTGCTAGCTGAGCGTCTCACCTTTGCAGCAATCTGTTGAAGGATCTTGGCCGCCGATCCACTGGCTCCTACGTTGATGCCGGAGAGTCTAGATTCGTCTTTGGGCAGGACAGCCGATTTCCCGGACGAAATGTATTCGAATTTCGACAGATCTCGAGAGGCCAGATTATGAGGATCCTAAGGAAGCATCAGCATGACGTTGAGCTGATCAGCGGTACCAATCAAAGGGGTCATATCGCTCTGAGTAGATCCGAAAGATCTTACCTGCAACGTAACGATGTCTTCTCGCTTAAACTTCTCATCGGTTACTAAATCTCGCCAGCTCTTCGCCTGTTGAATTTGATGAGCGGGTTTCAGTCAGCTTACTCATTCGCTCGAGCTCTCATCTAGGTGGCTGACCTTGATACATAATCGTTCTATGCTCTCCCAGGAAAAGACGTTACCGGTCGAGGCGATAAAGACAATCTTGGAGTGGGGAGTGAAGGACTTGAAGGTGACAGGATCGCTAAAGACGTTGTTCTCCGAGTTCTTGTGGAAGTGAAGACGAATGAGAGATGAGGTCGAGAGCGGTCTGCCTGTTACCGGGTCTGAGGAGCGAAGGGAGAAGGGAAGGAAGCAGGCAGACGGGGTTCGGGGAACCCAAGGAAGTCAGATGACACGTCTCGTCGGGCGTGATGGTATACGTTCAGACATACTCGTTCCGTACTTCTTGATCTGAGGTTGAGGATCAACACTCGATCAGCAAGACGACTCGGGTTCAACAGGCACTTGCAAGACGGCGGTGAGCGATCGGTCGTTTCCGTTCACTCACGTAGGGCAAGATGTTAACGAGATCAAATACGCTCGCCGTTCCATCATCCTCCCTGACGGCAACGGGTACGTCGAATGGTTGAAGGGATAGTGCGCAACAATCGAAAGGGAGACGCTCAAATTCAGTCGTCTTCTTCTTCCCCTGATGACCTGAACCAGAGTTGGTGTATCCTCCTGATGCCCATTCGGTATGGGTGACGTAAAGCTTGTCGGAACCGTGACCCATGTTGTCGCTTCAAGGTGGAGGTCAGTAGGAGCGCATTCGGGATCGCCGCCTTTCCCTCGACCTGGACGCCAACCTTGATCCCGAACGTCATCATGTCCTCAACATCCTCATCTCCACGATCTCGCTCTCAATCTCCCCCACTCACCCTTGACCCCAGCACGCTCGCTCTCCTCGACTCGTTCCTCAAAGAGAAAGCGGAGGAGGAGGAACGTTTCGCCCAGCTCGCTAAACGCTCCCTTAACTTGGCTGGGGAGGACGGCGAAAGCTCGACGGCTCTTTCGGAGCAAGACGAAGAAAAGATGATGTCGGTCGACGAATTCAGAAGCGTCTTTGGTCAGTCTGCTCATGGGATCCTAGCGTTGGTTCCTGGAGGGATCAAGGACCATGTCAGCAAACGCGTGAATGCTGACATGAATCCCTTCCCATCCTCACTCGTTTCGTTTTCTTGTTCTTCTTCTCTTCCTCCCCTCGACCAGGCGAGAAATTTGGCATGAGCCAGTTCTGGTGAGACCTTCCTTGACCCCCAAACATGGACAGCGAATTCATCCCTGGCTGATGATCATCTATCCCCTATCGAAGGTATTCTACTCCTTTTGCCCTCCAATTCGCCCGTTCGCTCAACGCCCTCTTCCCATCAACGGCCTCTCCTCGTATCGCTTTCCTCTCTTCTCCAACTGCCTACGTCGCTCTCCAATCACTCCCTAATCCCTCAACCCGAACGCTCTTGTTTGAGTACGATGAACGTTTTGATGCACTCCCCGTCGCTGGTCCTCGTAGAAGGACACTCATTGGTGGTGGAGAGGGAGCCATGATTGGAGAAAATCAAGGCGGTTTCGTCAAGTACGATTTGTACGAGCCAGAAAATTTCCCCAAAGAGCTCAGAGGCACCGTTGACCTCGCCGTCATCGACCCACCGTACCTTAATGAGGTCAGTCAGGCTTGTGATCGTCATGTCATCCTTGATGGAGTATAGGATCGCCGCCTGATAACGTCTCGGGTGTTCTCGATTAGAAAACGAACGCCCTTGTTGCAAAGACCCTATCTCTTCTCCTCAAGCCAGACTCGGCCAAACTTGTGATTCTCACGTCAACTTCGGTGCCATATGAAGTTCTCAAGCGGGTCTACAGTCTCCCCATGCTGGGAGAGATCAGACGATGCGAAGGAGTCAAGATCGAGCACGAGGGAGGGAGAATTCAGGTAAGGGGTCATGGTGTCATTTGACGTCGGAGGGGGGGTTTTTTTTCTCAAGAATTCGCTGACGAGTGTTTTGGTGATGCAGAACGATTTCGGGATGTGGGCGAGTTGGGAAGGAGGGGAAGAGTTCATGAATGGGTCGGCTGAATGTCAGATTTGATTGATGAATGAAAGAAGAGAGAGAGAAAAAAAAAAGGAAAAAATGGCTGACAAGGGTTCCTCCGCTTTGGAGGAATCCGATCTGGACGACCCTATCAACGCGTTCGGTTCTCAGACGATGCGATCCTCAATCGTCCGATCCTTTCGTTACTCAACGACGAGGACAGCGAGGACTCTTAGTGAACGAATCCCCGAAACTCCTTACGATCCAACACCCCTCGTCGGTACAGCTCCGTTGACCAACTCAACACTCATCGTCCACCTTCCGATTCCTCCCACTCAATGGCCACCCAAATTGGAACAGTCCAAGCTTTCTCCCTTCATCGAATCACTCAAACGTTCCCTCACAGTCCACGACACCGTTAATCTTGGCATGACGAATCCCAGTACAGCCCTTCCTACCAACGTGCTTTTCGCTTGGGATGGTCACACTCAAGTCGGTGATGGTGAGGGTGACGATCTGGGCAAAGAATTTCTGGGTGGATTAGAAGCCAGACTATTCATTCCAGGTAAACGACCCGTCGATCTTCTCTTACCAAAAGTCAACTCCCCTCAATTTCAAGAGAAGGAGAGAGTAGTCGTCTTACCGGAGAGAGCACACATGATGGATGCTAGGCCTCACCTGGGACAAGACGAACTGGACATTTACGTTTGTACCCATGGCCAGAGAGATTGCAGATGTCAGGATGCCGGAGGTGCGCTTGTCGATCGACTTAAGGAGGAGGTCGCCAATCGAGGCATGGAACGTCGGGTCAGGGTATGGGAAGTTTCTCACGTCGGTTCGTATATCGAGACAAACCATTCCTGGACATGACGAGAGTTTGAGAAGAGACAAGACGCTGACGTCTTGGATCATGATGATCCTCTTCCCCCCCTTCCTTCCCCCCCCCCCCCCCCCCCCCCCCCCCCCCTTCCTCTTCTTCTTCCCTCTCGATCGACTTTAGGTGGTCATAAATGGGCAGCCAATGCTCTCATCTTTTCGCCCTCTGCTCATCATCTTTTCGGGAATCTTCGACCTAAGCACGTTCCAATCTTACTAGATTCCATCCTTTCGCTATCTCCTTCGAATCCACTCCCTATCGAACTCCTTCCCTTCTGGAGGGGTTCACCAGGGATGACGAAACAAACGATGGAAGCCGTCCATGCTCAGGTCCTCATCGAAGCTGGTCGAGTGGAACCATCTCGAGTGGAGGAGAAAAGTGAAAGGGAGGAAGAGGAGAGGACTTGGGAGGTTGTTTTTGAGAGTTGGGAAGGGGAGGAGATCAGAAGGATTGGAAAGGAGGGAGAGAGCGTCATGGATCTTGGAAAGAGGGAGGAGCTTGGAGCTATGGAAGGAGTTTGTGGAGGTGTCTTGGAGGTAAGTAGGAAGCAACGGTATCCTTTGCTGCCTTCGTCCTTCATCCCTTACCCACATTTATCCCTGATAGCCAAAGTCGAAGAAGAGCTAACAGAAAAAAAAAACCCCCCGGAACTCAGTGTGCTACCTGTCATTGCTTCCTTTCTGAGGAACCTTATCCAGCCCCTGTTGATGAACCGAGTGAGATGGAAGACGAGTACGTACAACAAGAATCCCCCCCCCCCCCTCTTGCCCTTCTCGGTTGTGATTCATCCATCTCACCTGACGCGTTTCAAACCTTCTGATCACGTTTGGCCTCATACTTCATCTTTAGCATGCTCTCTTCCGCCATCATGAGGAAGGACTCGAGTCGACTCGGTTGTCAGATCAAGGTTCGCAAAAGAAAAGAAAAGAAAAAAAAAGAGAGAGAGAGAGAGAGAGAGGAAGAAAAAAAAAGCAGAAAAGAATCTTCTAGGAGCTCTGACCATAGCGACGCGATCAAAGAAGAAGCGGAAGAAAGAGAGGGAGCAAGGAAAAGGTTTTCGATTGTCTGGACTAATTCCTAAACTTTTTTCTCTTCTTCTTCTTCTTCTTCTTTGTGTAGATCAACGAGGCTTTATCAAAGTGGTGTGCTGCAGGCGGCAAGATTGGATTACCTCGTTACTAGAGAGGACAAGACGAGATTCTTCCTTGCTTTTTTTTTTTGCGATCTCATAGAAGAACAAGAAAAAACCATGGATCCGATGACTAGATGATCCGATTCTCCTCTGTGTTACTGTTTCATCGAGATTGGTTGAACGTCGTGAGCGGAGGGGCGATGTTAGAACGAAAGAAGAAGACAGAAAGAAAATGCAGAGAAAAAAAAGAGCGTTTGGTCTCACTAGCTCGGTGCTTCTCTCGACTTTGAGAGTGCGTACGGTCTTGGTAGATGGATTGGATGAGATGTCCGGTTGAAGACCAAGATATTCTGCGATGAAGACCCTGAAGATCATGTCCCATCGTCGAAGAGTCGGTAGATGCAAGGCGCTTGAGTCGTCCTGAGAAAGAAAAAGAAGAAAAAAAAAGCACAGAATGAATCGCTCGTGAGATCTCAAGCTAAGGATGCATACGCCAGATGAGCGACAGAAGAGGGAGGAAAAATAACAAGAGGATATAGGGAAAGTAAGGGGGGGGGGGCGGAAGCGAATCCATCGACGTACTTGAAGGGTATGCCAAACCGAAGGGAAAGGTGCCGCAATCACGTGTAGAATCTCGACACCCCTCTGCAGAAAAGGGAGATGATCATCACTGATCCCACCGCCCATCCAACCGAATCCGTTCGTTGGCATCCTCTTCCTGAACCAACTCTTTGTTTCATCCTCGATCCAATCATCTCCTCCCTCCCAAGCGTCCATTCCAAAGGAGGCAAACCTTCCAGCCGATCCCAACCTGCGTTCGACGTCTTTGAGGGAGTCAAAGAGCCATCCGGTAGTAGGGTAGTAGGCTTGGATGTGTGGGTTTTCGGCTCCGAGGAGGTCTAGAAGGACGAGAGTCGTGATAGAGGAAAGCCGGGTGGCAGATGGATATAGACGACGAGGAGACAGAGTTAACGAGTGGAACGAATTGGGAGATGGTGGATGGAGATATGAGTGTTCCCTAGGATGAGGATGAATGAAGAAAGGAGGATCTGTCTCAGTATGCGATCTTTGACGGTCAAGGCAGATTGAGGGGGGAAGGGAGAAGAGGAAGGCCAAACCAGAGTTGAGCAAGGTGTCTAAACAAAGATGAAACATGGCGTTAGTAGGTTGCACGGGCAAGTTCGGTTTTTCTGTCGCTTCACCTTGCGCCATAGATCGAATCCGTGTCTGTCCACTCCTTGAACGCTTCCTCACCATCAAAGAAGATGATCTGAAGCGTTGTCTGACCAGCTTCTTCCTCATCGAACCCATCTGCATCGGCATCAACCCACTCTCCATCTTCCGCTGCGGTCTGCAGACGTACGTGCCGAGCCCTGAGCAAGGGTGTAAGTGATGTCGCGAGAGAGAGAAGAAGGGAGACAGGAAACGCCGAATCGGTGGCGCCAACGAACTGCAAGACGCGATGATCCAACGACGTCAGGGCCAATGTGATGTCTAATTTGAAGGATATCCCTAAAGGGGTTTTCTCGGTACGGACCTGGTTGTCAGGAAAGGTGGGGAAGAACTTGCTGTCAAAGTGCGCAGCGAGGACGATTCGTCGTGGAGCGTCCGGATCAAACGTGAAGATGAGGTTGGTGAATCGTTTGGTCCCATAAGGTGTCTCGTCGAGGAAGCTGTCCTATAAAGCTCAACCGGTACATCCGGAGCGTTAGTCAACTCAAGCCGAGGAAGGATATGATGTTCCCTCTTGAAGGACGCTCACCTTTTCGATTGTCCAATCGAGGTCTTTGAAGGTCTGGATCAGATAATTTTGGACTAGTGTGCTACGGTGGAGGTCAGGACTGAGAGCGGCCAGACTTGTTTGAAGAGACGAAACGCTCACTTGTTCGCTGTGTCGGCTAGAGAGAACAACGAGCAGTACGACGTCGCCAAGCCAACGATCAGCAGCTCGTACACTCCCCTCGTCTGCTTTCACCCCTCTACGACGTTGCGAAGCACTCACGAGCACGTGGTATTAATAATCTGTTGAGAAGACCACCATCCAACTCCCAATCGATGAACGTTTCAAGCGCGGCGTCATGTGTGGTGAGAGCATCGAGATGGGATGGGGACAGTTCTCGAAGGAGTCGTCTGTCGGTATCGTGATGGGATGGAGGGATCTGTTTGGCGATTGTCTGGACTACCAGGAGGGAGAGCGATAGTAGCCTCGGGACAGACGAGGACAGAAGCATGGACTGGCCAGAGGATGTCGACGTTATCCATCAGGTAGGAACACGGACAATTGTCGTTCTCGCATCGTCTCGCGGTCGGTTTCTCTTTCGATTTATTGGGAAGCGAGAGACAGATAAGAACATGTACATATAATTGAACCGACAATAACGACAACAGCCAGGAGAAGACTGAAAGATAATATCCAGGAAACAAGGCCAAGTCAGCAAATCGGTTTCGTGGGGCACGAAACGACAGAAGGCGAGGGTGCTCGGGATTTGGTGTCAGATGTGATGGTAGATATCGACAGGTCCAAGCATCACAGACTGTGTACGCAGCTGCTCGTCCATTGAAGGACTGATGCTCAGGTTCACTTCCGCCCATCGGAATGTCATCATTCAAAATCCCGAGCACCGACCTGGAAAGGGTTTGCTACAAATCCGGAAAGAGACTCACATGTACGACAGGAGAATGCTGACAACTAATCGCATCAGGCAAGAGAGGAAGCACGTAAGCAATTTAGTTACGAGATGCGCAAATGGCAAGTCGGACGAAGAGAAAGGGAAGCATGAAGAGGACGCTCGGACAAGGCTGAAAAAGAACGGTGCACATGGTTTATTCGCGCAGTTGTCGTTTTTGAGTATGATATGTGTTCTGTATTTCGTCATAGCGACGTATCTCTTTCGGAGGGAAGGAGAAGGGGGGGGGGGGGACAGGAAATAATTACCTGTGGAACAGAATGATACAGTCTTATTGAGGAGCCAGTGAAGCAGTCATACTATCGAAGTGAAGAGTGATAAAGTAAGAGAGTCAGTCGACATGTGCACCAAAAGGATAGAAAGGCAAGGAGAAAGTGAAGGGGGAGTTCAGGTCATGTGTATACAGTCTACATCTCGACCCTCGTCTGTCTTCGTTTTCACGGATGAGGTAGAGGGTCGATAGCTACAAGAGTTGTCGTCATGACGATTGGATGGAGGGATCGAGTCTAAGACGTACGCTGGGATCGTGATGTGGTGAGGGAAGTAAGGAGGGGGGGGGGCCTTCTCCCCTCTTTGAGCGAAAAGTGGCCTCTGCTTCAGGCTGTGTCGACCAACACGACACGTGTCACCAGTCATCAATCATTTCCAACTCCAATCCCATCCTCGATCAACACTGAAACAAGTCATCACATGAAACGCTCGTATCTGTCTACCCGCTCATGGAACTGTGTGTACGGGAAGTCATAAGAAAGCGTTCGACCACCACACTATCCTTGACGCCGTTCAACCCACCACGATCCTTCGTCTCACTCTTCCTCACTGCGGAAGATACCAGAGCCGCACGAAACCCTGCTTATCTAGAGATTTGGGGTTCGGCAATCCTGGTCCAACTCGAGCTGGACAGAGAAGAAACGAGCACGTGCTGACAAGTGGCGTCAAGTAGTCGGAACGGTTGTTGTTCTGGGTCGATCCAATCAAACTCTCCGAGGAAGAGGTCCACGCGCATGGATGTGGCAGGTTGGCATCCATGTCGTGAACTTGGTCATGACCAGGTGATATGGACTGAGGTATAATGGTAGGGCACGAGATGGAAGGGGTATAGACGATAAGATGATCCTGCCAAGGTCGGTCATAGACTAAACGACAAAGGTTCGCGTTGTGTGCTGTAAGCTCAATCAGCGGCCTTCTCCGAGAGATGACTTGAATGACTTGAAGTAGTGTCAGCAGAATCGAGTACTTGGTGTCAAGATCGGTGAATCCTTCAGCATGGAAGATGTCATTAGTGTCGTCCGAGCGCCGTCCCTCCTTATGTTCTTCCCAAACGAGCTATGCCCTTAGGCGGGTATCCTCTTTCCGGCTCCAGCGACGATTTCCTGGACCCTTTTATGTAAGAATCGACTGTTCTCGAATGGCTTCGCATCTCTTGGGACGTGTGGATGCGTTGGAGGCGCGGGGTGGAAGGGATTCGAAACGGTGCGGACATAGGCTAGATGAAGAGCGTGAAAGATCTGTCAAGACGGGAACAAGTTGGTGAGTCATCTCATGTGGCCGCCGAGGTATTCGAGTTGGCTGAGAAATGTTCATGGTTCTCTGTAGGAGAAGCGAGAGGGACGAGTGACCAACAGTAATCACATCCGAGTCTTTGATTGTCGTGGGACGAGACGCATCAAACGCGACGAGTATGGTGATGTTGGACGAAGGCTTGTAGCCATATCTACCGCACGGCAAGGTAACACGCATCAACTGAATAATCCGCGAGACAAAGGGCAATCGTAACACGGGAGACTTACATCGCAAGATCGTCAATGACGACGAGCAGACCTAGGAATTCTCTTGCAGCTCCTCCATTGGACACGGCCTCCTCGACTGAGAACGAGCGATGAAGCAGATAGGGATGAGCAAGCCTTGTTGAAGGATGGACACGTCCGGACTCGGGCGGACTTTACCAAAGTCTAGAGAAGCAAATGCGAGGTTGTGGTTTTGGAGCAAAGCGTGTTTATCCTCTGGAAATGATCGAAGATATATTGGAGTATTCTGTGGCGAGCAATAGGCGATGAATCTGATTGGAAGGGAAGTCATTGCGTCGTCGAGGAGATGAGGTGAGGGTTTGGGGCGTGGAGATGCGACTGATTCTCCTATCGACACGACTCTCATCATCCTCATTCAACATGGCTTGACGGAAAACGCTCATCGACCTGGCTTGATTGAGAACGCTCATTGTCTATCACTTCAGTAATCACTGTTCCCTACATAGTACGTGAGGGACAAGCCATGGGTATATGCGTAAAGGGTATCGTATCCTTCCCTATCAACCGAGTCTTTAATCATAAACTGTCGACCTCGCCACCAACCAGATAGTCTGTCAGGACCAGAACCAACACCGAACTTGGTCGATTGTCAGTAGGGAAAAAGTCGACGAACCATGAACGATTGCATAGAATCCGATCCAGGCTAGAAGGAAAGCCAGGAAGCCATCCTGATCAATCTTGAGCAGGTCCCACCATCCGTTCTGAAAGTACTTTTCAGGTTTCCCTTTGCCTATCAAGGGGGGAACAGGTCGAATGCAGCATGAGATGGATGAGCGAGCAAGGGGGAAGCCGTCGGAGTAGGGCGGTCATCGACCCTGTTTCACAACGAGCAACGTCAAGGGCGAGCGCGACGTACATTGAATCGAAGTGACCATGACGCCAACAACGAAGAGGCTGGCGAGGTAGAGAGCGAATCCCCAAAGATTCTCGAGTCCGAGGATTCCGGCGACGGCGCCCGAGACGATGGAGGATATCGTTCGTATCGAGGCGAGTTGACTCTGTTGAATTGGGTGAGGTGAGCTAGTGAGGCTAGGGGTGGGTGGATTGGATGGAGTTGGAAGGAATTACATTGTTATGGATAAGATTTGGAGGAAAGATAGCTTGGACTTTGGCGTCGATGACTTGTGGGACCGCTCCGGCCTGAGGTGGCTGCAAGAATTCCATTTGATCGTCTCTTGGGTGTTGGGAGGGCGGGTCTAACGAGTCGAACGATCTGGTATGAGGTCTAAGCAATTGGTCGACGTCGGCATACACTTCCGCCAAACGACGACACTCGATGCATCGCTCAATCATCTCCAGAGCCCTTCGCTCGTCTTTCATCCCCAATTCAACAGCCCACTCCACACGGCCAAACACCGACACCACCCAACTCAGATCCTTCCGAACCAGCACCAACCGCTTGCAATCGATTCCAAAATCAGAGCCATCCCTTCCAGCCTCGTCCGCTAACATCAACGAGCATGGTCAGATTCCGCTCATCGCCTACGTTACCCATAGTAACTCCTTGCTGACCGTTCACCTGACGTTCAATCTTCTCCAGGACCTACCCCAGTTTCTGCTCTGACTAGCTCGAGTCAGTTACTATCAACAAGAACTCGTCAACCCATAAGGGTCAATCCTGACTTTGGTTGCTCTTCTAACGCTTTTCAATCCAGAGCCTGAGAACATCGACCTCTCCAAGCCCGATGGTACGCTCAATCGTCCAATCCCTTGGCCAATATCTGCGTGCTGAACCTTTCTTCGTTCTGCTTCATCTTGTGCACTATGCATATAATTTGCAGCTCAAGATACCGAACCCAGCCTGAGCGGATCACTCATCAACGACTTCACGTCTGCTATGCCGACCGCCGAGACCTTGAAAGCCGAGCTGAATGAAGCCCAAGCGGCCGTCTCGAACTCGGTCGCTTCGGCGTTACCACAAGCCGAAGAACGTCTGGACGAGCTCAAGTCTAAGGCATCCGAGGAAGCAGGGATCGTTGGAGACAAGGCGAAGGATCTCATTGCGGACGTCAAGAAGGAAGTCGAGACTGCGGCTCGAGGCTTGAAAAAGTCGTCGAGTAAGAAGGGTCAGGAGCTCTTACAGAAGGCTTCGAGAGTGGCCGAGGATGTCGAAGGAAAGTCGCGACAGGTCGGACAGAAACTTTCGATCGAAGGAGGATTGTTGAAGGATTCGGTCCCTTCCAGTGTGTATCTAGGCCTCATCGTGCCTTTGTTGAGCCTGTTGTGCTGATGACTCTGCGTACGATCAATCTACAGGCATCAACCCGGAGACCACAGAACCAACCCTTCGAACGTCTGCCGTGAGAAGCGCCAAAGAGGCGCTCGAGAGCCTCAAGATCAAGGCATCAAACACTGGACGATCAATCGATGAGACAGCTACTACAGGTCAGTCGGTCTCAGTCCCTAATCGAACGCATGTGTACAAGTTTCTCAAACGTGACTGGCTGGCATCTGGGAAACTCCTCAGCAATCGCGTCAGGACCGTCACACGTCAAATCCAACAAGCCGAAGAAAAAGAAACCAATCAAATCTGCTGGTGGCAATCTCTTCAAACTCCAGGGAGACTTCTTGGAAGGAAATCCAATGTTGACCGATCCAGTCCGACCTCAACCTCCTATCGTTAGTTATCCAACCGCTCCATCTCGTTCTCTCTACAGTGAACCTCGCCCATCTGACCCAGAATTTTCCTCACCCTGACTTGTCTCTCCTGCTCGCTTGCACCAGGACGTCTCTCATGTGGTCTTCCCAAACATTGCCTACTTTGCTCTTTGGCCAAGTACGAGTCTCGTTAAAGTGGTGAGAGACATCTTTGTCACCGCCCTTGGAGATGATGCTCTCCCAAACAAAGGCGAAGCCTACCACGCGCACTATCATGAGGCTATAGGTCAGTCTTTTCTTTCTCGCCCTATTTTCTGTATCCCTGTTCCCATGAAAGGAGATCAATCTCCCCTGACCTCGTTCGTCCAAAAGCACAAAACTGTCTCCTGACTTTGATATCTCCTTCCTCCCTCCCTCTCTCCCTCCCTCCCTCTCTCTCTTCATGCTTTTCCTCGCTCAAGACCTCCCGGAAGATGGCATCCGACCTGGTCGAATGTACAATGACGCTCAACAAGAATCACTTCGAACCGTTTACGCCGAATTCGAGAGAGCAGCTGGATCAAAAGCCGTCAAGCGATTGAACAGTCACGTCACCCTCATGCATGAGAGTTGGATCAACAACACAGATTTGGACGTTCTGAACGTTTATCAGGAAATTTGGGACAAATTTGGCGCGATGGTAAGGCAGAGTTATCGTTTCCCCCTTGATTCATTTCTTCCTCTCTTCTCCCGATCTATCGATTCATCGTGCGTTCTGTGGCAACTGACAGAATTCTCCTTACTTTTCTTCTTCCGTTCTCGATCTGTGTTACACACCATTTCGTTCCTTCTGTTTCTGTCCCACATGACACACTCCTCCTTTGTCTCTTTGCCTCGTCTAGGCTGCCCAACCAAGTTCGCCAGAATACGTCATCAACCTTGAGCAACTCGTTTGGAGCAAAGAAGCCGGTATGGCTTTGACCGTAGGAGCGATTGATCTTCGACTCCCAACTGAGAACGAACCTCCGTTGGACGAGTTGACAAAATCATTTTGGTCCATGCCTGATGGAGCGTTAGTTCATTCTTTTTTATGAATATTTCTTCTTGTCCTTCTTCTTCCTCTTTCTGCTTTTATTTCCCTCTCATTTCATCTGGATGGACCATCGACAAAGGTAACTAACGTTGTCTCGTCCTTAATTTCCATCCCGTTGTCACTCCTCCTGCCCCTCTCATCGCCATCACTTGCACCTTACCTCACTTCCAGCGAACATCGTTTCCACATCACCGTTTCATCCGGAGGTCGAACGAGGGATACCTCTGCCAGTGGTCGAATGATTGAACGATTCCGAAATGGAGAGAGGGATGGATTGGGTTGGATCGACCTCAAAGGAGAGATTGATCCGATCAGGGCAACGTTCGCCGCTAGGATCAAGGACTACAATTAAATGGGGATTGGGAGTCTTTTTTTTTTTCTCTTTCCTTCTTCCTTTGGACATTCTGTGTTGTCATTGATTTTGTACTCGTCTTGAGTGTATCGCTTGGGGCTCGACTTGTCATCTTTCGGAAAAAAAAAAAATCGATTTCATACTCGTCTAGAGCCAAAATCAACCTGTCCATCAAATGCGTCAAGGACAGCGAAAAACTACCGAGCACTTTACTTCACCCTTCATTCTTTGCATCTTTCTCCCCCTCTCTCTTCTTCTTTCGCTTCTTCCTCACTACCTTGGTCACCACCAATCCTTCTCCATCCATCGCTGCCGGGGGCGCGGGAGAAGGAGGATTGATCGAAGAAATAGTCGCGTCCGCGATAGAAGATGTCGCGGTGTTGGGTGTCGTCGTCCCGTGCTCTTGTCTTGGCTCTGGAGTGAGTTCATCCATGTCTCCATCTCGGTACTCCTCAAAGCCTCCTCCCAGGATTGCGCCTTTCGAACCCTTGTCCCGAGCTCCAGAGCTGCCCTTGTTGTGGACGACTTGCTTGCCTCGCTTGTTGACGACTGACTTGCCACCCCCGAGATCCAATTGCACGTTCCGCAAATTGAGCTCCCCATTGCTAGGTGAAGAAGTAGAAAGAGGATTGATCGCCCCCGATATCGTTGTGGAGGAAGACGGATCGAACCCTTCAGGCATCTCGCCGTCTCGCTCGATCTCGGGAGGTGGAGGCTCAGACCGATCCACCCGAGCAGGTTGACGTAAAGTCGTCCGAGATTTGAGGGTGGAACCTGGACGTGACGAATGACGATCAGACTTCACCCATTTCTCTGCCTGTGCAAAAGATGGCCTGAGAGTAGGTTAACTCACTCGATGGTGGTAGATCTTCAAGACGGAGCTTGATGATCGGAATCGCATCGACGTCTTCTTCAGGGCCGGCCTTCTTGGCCTTACGACGTGCCTTCCGCTACAAGGAGGAATATGGCGATCCGGAAGCTGATGAGATAACGACTTCTCCGATCTCAAAGAACCGTGAAGATACACTCACTGCTGCTCTTTCCTCTGGTGTTTCATTCGTTGAAGCCTTTTGTTTGCCCTTGGACTTGCTTTTACCCTTCTTCCCACTCGCACCGGACGCTTTTGCACCGGCAGCTACGACTCTTCTCAGCTCCTCTTCCTCGCCAGTCATTTCCCTTCCACCCATTCCGGTTCTACCGTTTCCCGGCCGGATGATCCCTCGATCCAGCGTGACGCCATCAAAGTCGTCATCACTACTATCATTCAGTTGATCGTCGACGAGATCGGTCGGGAAGCTGAACAGAGGTCTATCAAGATCGAGCCCGGTTGGTACAGGAACCGAAGTCTGTGCGCGAGACGAGACGGGCGGCAGAGAGTGTGACGTGAAGAGGGGAGCGAGGAGGAGAAGAGACTTGGGATGCGATGGAAGGTTCTTGACAGGGACAGGAGATGTGGGTCGGGATGATGTCGATGGTGAAACTGGGCGGGACGATAGAGCCGCAGGCGTGGTCCCTAAGGTACCAAAGGACGCGAGGTCGGCTCGGATGAACGAGAACAAGCGAAGGATGTTGAGTGACTGCAAAAAGGATGCGATTTAGCTTTACGGCATCAAAGGGAAGGAAGTATGAAGACAATCGCCTACCCGTTCCTGCACCTCGGCATCTTCCCATCTTGTAAACCCATCGACACCCTCGACAACTTTGTCAACAATGCTCCTCAGTTCCATCAAGTCCGTCTTGGCGTCATCCTCGTTCCAGGTCTGTGCCTTCTGAGCGGCCCAGTAGGCAAAGATCTTGGCTGCTGAATGAATGCAGATAGCAACCGTCGTAGGAGAAAGACGGGCGATAGACGGCGAAAGAAGCTGAAGGATAGTCGAGGTAGGAGATGAAAGATATCTAAGCAAGGGCAGGCAAACGTGAGCGTTAAGTCCTTTCAGGCAGGACGACGCCACGGACGAGACTCACTCGCAAAACTCTCCTACAATCCAAGCTGCTCCACTCATGATCTCTCCCCATCCCCCTTCTCCACCATTTCTGATGTCCCTCGCTCCAGTGACGAAGCTCTCGTCTTTGAGCAAGCTCTCCATGAGCTCCACTGCTTTGCTCCTCACGTTCTCGACCTTGACCCTGACCACGATGTCCACTAGCTGCCTTCTGATTTCCTTGCCAACATCGACCCTTGAGATGTACGCAAGATCGACCAGCACAGCTATATACCATTCAAAAGAGCTGATGGAGGAGAACATGTCTTTGGCACCAATCGACAGGATTCGGGACGCGAGTTCGAGGCGGTATGAAGGAGTGAGGAGAGTTGTCGCCGAGGTGGAAGGGTTAGCGGACCCCGAGGCGGGAGACGTGACAGAGAGGAGGGCAGATGTAGCCGAGGGAAGGGAGGGTACTTCCGTCGGAGGTAGGAGGGCGGTGACGAGTCGATCAATGATGGGTTGTATGTTTCGACGATTGACCTGCAAGTTTGATAGTTCAACGGTCAATCAGAAGTCCCTGATGTGATGAGAGCGCTAGCTTCGAAATCACCCACCATGGCGCAGACAAGGTCCAACGCACGAAGTCGGATGCTAAGATCAGGATCATCGACACTCTTGAGAATCATGTCCTGGTAATCCTCTAAGAGATAGGCGTGCGTAGGGATGATGTTGACGAGCGCAAGAAGTGAGATGTACTTGACTAGAGGCCGACAAAAAATTAGTTCGATGACGACGCTGCTGCCGAAACAGCACGAGGGGTGAACTGACGATTCTGATCCTCATCCTCGAGGAAGTTGCTCAGCTTGCCGACGCAGACCCTCGCTAGCGCCTCTCCAGCCTCACTGTCATCCAGCATTCCGCCTGTGATACACGTCCGAACGCATTCGTATAGCAAAGATACAGCAGGGGTCGTGGTTATAAGGTTGGTGATCGGCGGGAGAAGTTTCCGGATGAGTCGTGGCTCATGCGGCGTGAGGAGAGCGAACTGAGGGTCCACAGCAAGTCACGTGTGAGAATGCCGGATAAGGGTCACACGATATGCATCTCACTCACCAGCTTGACAATCTTGATCAGCATCCAGTTGTTTTGACTTTTGGACAAGATGTCGAAGAGCTGAGGGGCGAGAGGGAGGTAGTTCTTGGCGTTCTTGCGGGCAAGCTCCGTCAGGACGTTGACAGTTGCTGATACGACGCCTTTCAAGTGATGGAATCGTTAGATATGTAGGATCGAGGTCGAGAGGCAACGGCTAAGAAGCTTACCTTGATCGTCATCCTCCAGGCGATCGCGCAGTCTCGAGAAGTTGTCCTGGAGCGACTCGGGATACTTTTCAAAGATCTTGTACATGCATAGTACTGCTCGTTTCCGAACCTTTTCAAGCGTCAGGGAAAGGATCAGCGATGGGACCGCGATGGACGGATCGTGCAAGGGTTGAAAGCTAACTTGAGGCTTAGAATGCGTCAGCAGGGACGAGATGTCATGAGACAAGTCGCGGGCTAGTGGAGGGGTTACTATGGAAGAAAGTCCCGTCAAGGC
Organism: Udeniomyces megalosporus; assembly: GCA_039545415.1. Classification (NCBI taxonomy): domain Eukaryota; kingdom Fungi; phylum Basidiomycota; class Tremellomycetes; order Cystofilobasidiales; family Mrakiaceae; genus Udeniomyces; species Udeniomyces megalosporus. The sequence continues at coordinate 137,368 of BCKM01000007.1, read as the reverse complement.
AAGTTGAGGAAGGAACGGGGATGGTGAAAGCAAGTCCTGCGCAGGCACCGAGGAGAAGAAGAGGAGATCAGTCTCGCAGATGGTCAGATCGTGGACAGCTGCACGACCGAATAGATGAGGCTCTCTCGGGATGACTACTCACCTTCTTGATACCGTTCACAGTGAGCACGACCTCTTCGGTTCCCTCTGGAAACGCGCCTTCTGCTGCGAGGTATCCGACCTCCTTGAGATGATACTTCTGTGACGACATGACCTCTACGACGTGAAACGCGAACGAAGGAGGTGGAGAGACCGGATAAAGCATCATCAACTAAGCAGTACGAAATAGGAAATGTCTGAGATTTAGCATGGATGTCGAGGTCGCGGGAGGACGCTAAGTAGCCGAGGAAGGATAATTCAACTGACATAGACCATCTTGAGCACTGCTCCGGCCTTGAGATCCATATCGCTTCCCTTGAGCTCCTTTCGAACCTCTTCGATTGCCTCTTGGAGGAAGGCATCGAATTGAGCTTGTGGTTTGGAAGAGTTTGCTCGGATGCCCTATGACGATTGACGATCGGGTCAGGTCAAGAAGTCGAGTTGGATGTGGTCAAGCTGTAGTGACTGACTCTTATGAGGTCTTGGAGCGTCCTTTCCCACATGAGTGAGGAGTTGGGAACGGGGCTCTGGACTTGATGGATGGGTGTGGTCGATGTTGGCGGGAGATTACAAGACCTCTCTAGGTTAATTCTCGATTTTCTTTCTACATCCTCATCGCGGAACTCGATAGGAAAGTGGTGGGATGAGATAGTCTCTAAGCTTATAAAGCTGAGTATGGTCTTAAAGCCGAGTTCAAGTCAGGAATATGACATGAAATCGAACGTCGGCCGAAGAAGTTTGAGTTAGATGATCTCACCCAAGTCATTTCGACATCTCCCTCCTTTCCCTCCTCAACCACGATGACTTCCCTTCTTCGATCCTCCCTCAACATCTCCCGTGCGGGCCCTAATCTTCCTGCTCTCGCCAGGTTCGTCTCCCGTGCGGACGGTGGAAAGACGGTCCAAGAGTTCCTTGGAGACGTCCCCGACACCAGCATCGAGCTCGATACCAACAAGCAGCAACAAGCCTCCGGCAAGCCCAGGAGTATCAACGATTCTACCAGTGCTCTCGACTGTCAGTCTCATCCTCTCGGCCGTATTCACTAGCTTCAGAACCTTCAGGAGCTCGATCCTCAGCTCTAACCTCGGTCCGGGCTGACTTTCCTTGAATTCCTTGGGCACTTTCTCCAGACAAGACTCAACGACATCACTCCCGGCCTCCTCCTCTCCCCGTATTCCATCCTGCCCACAAAAGCGCAGAGGACCATGTCCTTTCCATCCTTTATAACACACCTCCCCCGAGCTCAGAGCCCTACAAGCGGTAAGCGATCTCCTTCTCGCGTCGACCATATCTAAGCGCTGAACCTATCGTCTGTGTTGCCTGCTCGATACGTTGCTGCATGTTACCAGACACATCCTCAACTGCTTGGTCCAGAACGAGCCCGGAGTTCTCTCTCGAGTCTCTGGTATTCTTGCCGCTCGAGGTTTCAACATCGGTGAGAATCTCGTGTCTGTCTCGTTGCGCTTTCCAAAGATCCCGCTGCTTTGCCAGCTGACGACGTTCGACATGTTCCCGCCTTTGATCCTCAGACTCTTTGGTCGTCTGCCGAACCGAGATTCGAGATCTCTCTCGAATGTGTATCGTTCTCAAGGGTCAGGATGGCGTTGTTGAGCAGGCTCGCAGACAGCTCGAAGATCTTGTACGTCCCTCTGCTTGTCTCCCTTTGACCATATCTTGGACTGATCCCATAAGTCTGCTCATGTCGTCTCGTGATAGGTTCCTGTCTGGGCTGTCCTCGACTACACCAACACTAACACCATCCAGCGAGAACTTCTCCTCGTCAAGGTTTCGACCCTTGGGTGAGTCTTTCTCGCTTTCACCGCTTTATGTACATGTTCTGACATGTCTTCATCCCATCTGTTGGAACCTTCTCCCCCAGCCCCGAATACTTCGAGCAGCAGATGACCGCTGGACCGTCGCTGCACCCTACCCACAACTCGGCCCCTCCACCTCTCCCTACTCAGGGCGGCGAAGAGACGGGTCCCCAACACGCGTCCGAGCCTCAAGCGCCCTCCCAGCACGAGTCCCCATCCTCGATCCTTGCTCGACACTTTGAGCACCCTTCGCAATCGGCAGATTCGCCCTACAACCTCAACCACTCTGAGGCGCTCATCAGGAAAGGTCAGCACTTTGCCACCATCCAGGCACTCGCCTCTCAGTTCGGTGGAAGGACCGTCGACGTCAGCAGTGCGAGCGTGATCATCGAGATGACTGGCAAGACGGAGAGGATCGACGCTTTCCTCGGCTTGGTCCGCCCATACGGTATCCTCGAGGCTGTTCGAAGTGGTACGTGAGATGGTTGCTCATTGATGACTGAGAAGTGCGATACTGATTCCTCTTCTCGTGGACTTAACCGTTCCTCAGGTGTCATGGTCATGCCCCGTACTCCCATCCCCCGAAACCCTGCTGACGAGGATGAGGAGGCGACCGACGATGGCCTGCCTATGGATGCCTCGCTTCTGCCTCCTGGTTAGATCGCGGGAGTAGTGCGGAATGAAATGAAGCATCTATTGTATGATTCAGTTAGAGATACGGAAAGTGATTGGCCAAGATTGACTGAGAGAAGAGTGGTTCCCCGCGTCTCGTTTATATCGAGGAGGTATGTTCAGGTCGCGTGTTTCGAGCAATGTTCGGTTCAAGACAGACTTGTCACGCGGGATGAAACGTTAGAAGGGGAGGAGGTGATAGGGAAGGGTCAGGCGAAACAGCTGAAGGGATCGGGAGAGAAAACTGCTGCGCGATTGGATCCTTGAAACGACTTGAGAGGGGAATTCGACTTCTCGGTCAACACCCCTCCCCTTCCAGTCCGACCGCAACCTCCTCGACGTTGCACTATCCCATCTTCCCTCTTCCTCTCCCAGAACTCCTCACCTATCATGGCCTCCTCACCAACTAGGGAGCAAATCACCTTCAGTCTCCTTCCAGACGTTCAGCCCCGATATCAACCAATCCCTATCGAAGCTCAACACCTTACCAATAACGCTAACCCTCCTCCGGATCGCGATTCTCCTACCATCGTTGCCCCACCTTATAACATCCTCACCCCGCCTGCAACCCCCAAGATTGGCGGGGACAGTGACGATTCAGCGTCCGACAGCGAAGAGGATGACGCTTCTTCCCCCCGCCGATGGGACGAGGAGAAGAGCTACGGTTATCGTCCGGAGGCCGCCAAGGATGAGACATTCACTCGAAGGTCTGCTCCCAGTACACAAGGTCGCGTCAGCTGGAGGAGTGGTGAGTGCGAGGTGTCACAAAAGTGTCATTCGTCCGCTCAACGGCGCTCATCCCTCGCCCCGCCCCTTTACCTTTCCAGTGCTCCCGGTATTCCTTGCTTCCGTGAGTCGTCGTCGTCGAGTCTTCTGGTATCATGAAATCTTATTCTGATGCACTCTCGCTCAGTATGGGGCAGGTTGGGTCCTCGTCATGTACAACAAGTTCATCATGACCTCGCTGCGGTTCGAATATGTTGGTCCCCTTTATTTCTCTTGTCTCCCTCCCTATAGAGCTTCTCTGCCCTCATGTTGATTCCACCTGCTGACGTGCGCACTGATATCTCCATCCCACAGCCCATCTTTCTCACGACGGTTCATATGGGATTCGCCGTGAGTGTCGCGTCGTGTCTCGTCTCTCATTCCCGAAGCCAGACTCAATCCGCCGCCGAGACCACACGAATGAGCCATTAACATCTCGTGCTCCCTCTACCCTTTCTTGAACCATCCGGAAGATTGTCGGCATCCGGTTGATCAAAATATTCGCACCTGAGCTTTCCGGGACGTCTCTGGCGAGCAACAAAGCTCCGATGTCTGTTCGTTTTGAGCCTTCTTCTTCCTTGGTCGCGCCCTTTCTCCTTCCTTTGTGTTGCCATGCTGATCACGAACTAATGTGACTGCTGTGGTGATCCAGTGGCGGTCTTGGTCAAGATCCGTTCTGCCGAGTGAGTGTCTGATTGAAACCCCTGCTCTAACCTTGTCTGTAATCAACTCATCTTGTGTACGGTCGATTTCTTCAGTTGGGTTGCTCTTCTCCGCCTCTCTTATTCTCTCCAATTCGGCAGTTATGCTCTTGTCGGTATCGCTGGTTCAGATGCTCAAGGTTCGTGTCCCCCATTTTCTGTGAAGGCGAAAATATCGCTCAGATCGTCATTCTTGCGTTTCGCTCCATCTTGAACAACAGGCGTTCATCCCTGCCGCTATCCTCATCATCTCGGCTCTCTTCGGCCTCAAGCGTGAGTGGTTTACCACTGAGGCTCATCTCTATAGTGCCAAAGTCTTACCTGAGTTCCCCTCTGTTCATCAGGACTCGATCAGACCAGCATCACTGTCATCCTCGTGCGTCCCCCCTCGGCATCCACCCGGCAAGGAACCAAAGAGCTCAGATTGACCCCTCTCAATATTCTCTTGAGCAGATCATTTCCATGGGAGTTGCGCTGGCAGCTTATGGAGAAGTTAAATTCTCGATGCCCGGTATCATCTGTCAGGCGCTTGCCGTTCTTGTACGTCCCAGATCGATACCAATCGCCGTCCTCCGGGGGTCACCAGACTGATGGCCTTTTCAAACATTGGCACGATCCCCAACAGTCTGAGTCTCTTCGACTTGTCATGATCCAATTGCTGCTTCAGGGCGAAAAGATGGATCCTTTGACTTCGCTTTCTCTTTACGCACCTGTGGGTTTGGCCACGTTTTCACCCGGCACCCCCCCCCCCCCCCCCCYTCCTTCTTCTGTCGAAGCTGATCATTTCTCCATCGCTATGACTCATCAGGTCTGCTTCACCCTCAATCTTGCCCTCATCCCAATCTTTGAAGGGCCAGCTCCATTCCTCGAGCTCCTTCCATCGCTAGCGTCCCTCTTCTCTCGAGTTCACATCCTAACGTCCGACATCAACGTCCTTCACCTCTTGGCGAACGCGGCCATCGCTTTTTCCTTGAACGTCTTCACCCTCATTCTCATCCAAAAAATCGGTGGTCTCGCGTTAAGCCTGAGTGGAGTCGTCAAGGATATCGCCTTGATCGCGGGGAGTAGTATCTATTTTGGTAACGAGGTCAGACCGATGCAGATCATTGGGTATGCGATCTCGGTTGCGGGACTTTACATGTATAGATACAAAACTTCGAATTAAGGACTCGTTCGAGGCACACACACACACCCCGCGCAATCGATCTCTGTGATCTCGCTTTTCTCGCTTTTCTTCTTTTTTTCTCTCTCTTTCTCTTTCCTCGAATGCTTCTGTATCTCACTATCTTCTTTGACTATCGACCATCTCGTTACCGTTCTCTCCAAACTCCACCGCCCGCCTGTCGTCGTCGTTGATTTGCTGGTCGAATCGTCGACGCATACATACGTCACGATCTCCTTTTTTTGTACCTGCTGCTGTGACCATGGATTTTGTTTTCGGATCGTCAATCGGATACTTCCCCCCCCCCCCCCTCTTCTTCTTCCTTTTTTTCTTTCGCAAGAACGACCAGACTCCAGAAGGAAACAGATTGCGTGTGAGAGGTCCCCCTTCCACGTGAACAACCTCAGATGAGAGCAGTTTCGATCTCAGATACGACGTGGACGAAGAAAGAAAAATGACGGTGAGAAAGAAAGAGATCATTAATCTTTTCTTCCCTCCCCAAGCGGACACATCGCGGAACCCTCGAAAGAAGGCCAAAGGAGACAGCAGGTGATGAACCAAAACCCTTAGATTCCAAAAGAGGAAACCGTTTAGGCAGAGGCAGGAGCAGCCTTGGTCTTCTTGGTGGCGACGGTACCCTCCCTGAAGCCGTCTTTTGGTGAAAGAAATGTGGAAAGAAAGGGTTAGGCCAAGGGAAGCGAGAGTTTGAAGCGAGAAACGAGGAATCGGTTGAGTACGAACTCTTGAATCGTCGAGAGACGTCCTTGAGGTGCTGCATTCGACCGGTACCGGTGGTCTTTCTTCTCTTGGCCTTCTCTCCCCAGTTGTAGGATCGAAGTTTGGCGGCAGGGTAACCACACTGGGAGCACGACCTAAAGGGAGCGATTGGTAATGGGGGGATGTTGATGAGATTTTATTCGAAGCTGTAAGACGGTGAAAGCAAGGGACGAACTTGTGCTGCCTGTGGAAAGACCTGGACCCGCATCGTCGGCAGATGGTGTGGGTCTTGGTGTGTCGCTTACCGCTGTTGATGACAACGAGAAGGAGAAGGAAAGATGAGGAAGCGCACGTCAAGCGGTCAGTCGATAGTCTTTAGGTTTACATCAAGCAAGAGACGAGGAAAACGACACTGGTACGTACAACGAGGAGGTACCCTGATAGTTCACGAAGAAGAGTCCAGTGGTACCTTGTCAGCTTTTTTTGTTTTGAGGGGGGAGACTTGTATGCTCCCCTCTAGCCCTCGTAAGGGTAGGTCGACAGCGTCGCTCGAGGGAGGCAGCGTGCGCGTGAAGAGGTTTTGGTCTTGAGTGACCACATTCGATGAATGTCTATCAACGCACTTTCGTCTGTAGGTGAAAGGAAAGGGAACGTTAGCTTAGTGTCGGATGATGACGACAAGATAGGTGCAGGAAAGAGATTGAACGAACCATCTTGAAGGCTGGATTGGTTGAGCGTACGCGTGAGGAAGAGGAGGGGGGATGGGAGGAAGACTTTGTTAGCGTAAGGACACCTCGAGTAGAGATATTGGACTTGATTTCTTCTCGGGCGACCAGCAATCAAGAAGCAGCAGCAGCAGCAGCGGAGCAGTGGTAACGGAAGCAAGCAATCGTTCAACTGCCCGTCCTTACGACCCTGACCCTCCCTCCCTCCCCCCCCCCTCAAATCCTTCCTAAGCCCCCAATCGCAACGTCGCCTCACCAGTGGTCGCCCTCTCGACACAACCATCACCGCCAGTGCTGCTGCTTCAAGAGATTGCTGATGCCCAGTTGAGAGGACGGCGGAGAGAAGGCGAGACTAACAATTGGCCGGTAGGTGAAGGAGGACAGGGAAGGAGGGCGAGAAGGGATTTTTTGGTTCAGAGTGAGGCCTCCTCCCCGAACGGAATTCATCCCCCCTCCGCCGTTACCTTTTTCTTGACCTCCTTGATTCATTCAAATTTATCGCGCTTCATTCAGCCTATCCAGCCACAGAGGAAACCCTATTACGAGAATATCTCAGTCGAGTGTATCGCCACTTTATTTTTTCTGCCCAGGACGGCTTGATCTGGCGGCGTTTCAATTCTGTTTATCATCCTCACCCATGTCATGTCGCGCACGACAAGAAAAGTGACCTATTCCGTTGACTGAGGACTCATGAAAGCAATGCTTTCCGCAACAGAGAACATGGGAGCTCAACCCGTTGAACGTGTTCGGAGAAGAAAAACAAGTTCGTGTCATCAAGGTCCGTGTCGTTTGGGGTAGAGAAGGGTCAAAGAAAGAGAAAACAGGGAGTAAAGACTAGGAATCAGAGGAGGAGAAGAAGAAGAAGAAGAAGAAGAAAAAGAATCAAGAGACGAAACGAATCGGACAGGTCGTGGGGGATGAAACGGCGGAAAAGCAAGAATCGGAAAATAGCAGAATGGGGTTTTATAACAAGATATGGTCCCAGAGAAGCGATGCTCCCAACCTGAAGAGACGATGAACGTCCTGGCATCGATCTAGACCGTCCTTTAAATGATGCCGCCTAGTAGAATGATACCACCAGCCACTGCGAATAAAGTCGTTCCGCCAACGATCGTTGCCCCTTTGAGGGCATCGCTCGCATGGTAACTGTCATCGGGACCATAGTTCTTGCCACTCTGTCCAGGATTCGGAGCCGTCGCAGTAGCGGCAGATCCAGCATCGACGGTCGTAGGCGCATAGGGAAGGGTAGTGGGGGTCGATGAGGTGGAAGAACTGTTTGAGTTGCCAGAGGCTTGAGAAGAGGCGGCCTGCGGATCAACGATTCGGTCAACGCGACGAATGCGATCAGTTTGGATGATCCAAGTTGGGTTCAGACTGGACGAAGGGCATGATGAGGGCGTGTCACGTACGGCTGATTGAGTGATGGTGATGTTGTAAGGAACGGATTGAGTGATCTGAACTCTGTTCCCGTTGGAGACCGAGAGAGTGACTTGTTGCTGTGTAGGAGAAACGAAGGGGTTGGTCAGAGTTGAGTTGACTGGAATGAGGGCTGACTATCAAGCGTGAGTCGAGCACTAGATAGCAGCGTTGAGGACGAATGAAAGGTAGCTCGAAAGGGGGGGGGGAGGGGAGGGGAGGAGTCAAGTCGGGACAGAGGTTGAAACTGACAGCAAAGCTGGTGGAAACGGAAACGACGGGGGTCACTGAGCTAGTAGAGTTTGAATTTGAATTGTTGGAGGCGTTGGAGTTTGTACTTGAGGTTGAAGTGGATTGTGGTGAGGTTGCCGAAAGGGAGGAAGACGAATTGGTGGATTGGGCTTGGACATTGAATGGAAGGAGGATGAGGGTGGTAGTTGCGAGAAGGATGTTGGATAGAAGCATGCTGAGGGAGTCCAAGGGAGGGAATGTGGGCTAGTGAGAAGGAAGGGAAGGGGTCAAGGCCAAGTCAAGGGGATAATCAAAGTCGCCTGGAAAGGGGGAGAGAAAGGGTCGACCGTTTAGGCCCTGTCCCCACCTCATTCCACTCTTGGTTTCCGTACGGTCTCTCGTACGATCACTCAATCAACGAACATCAATCCATCATGTCCACCATACAAACCATCTCCCGCTCAATCTCCACCCAAAACTTCACAACAGCAACAAACACCCTCGTCCGGACCCTCGTCTCGTGTCCCTCTTCCTCTTCTATCACTCAACCCACCACATTCAGCCTTTCCTTGAGCCCCTCGTCCCTCAGCCGTCGACATGATCCAAGTTCAACCTCGTGTAGAAGCTACACCACCGCAAACGTACGTGTTTGATCTCGATCACTCCTTCGATTTGTGACGCCGTACGTCTTGTCCTTGGGCTTCCCATCAGCTTCCAAGAGCTCTTTGCTGTCTTTGTCGATCAGAAGAGCATCGGCTTGCCACATCGTCCCATCTGCTTCCATGATGATTCATACGATCAGCAATTGATTGTTGTCGCTCTCGTTCTCGCTCAGACAACCTCGGAATTCTACAATCCCCCTCACTCATCCCTCAATCCACCACCACTTCGGACGAGTTATTCATCGACAGACCAGCAACCCTACAATCACAATGTCAAACCAATACCCAAACCAAGACGCTTCTTCTCACCAAAGATGGCACGTGAGTGACGTTCGTTTCCCAGCTTCAGGTTGCTTCGGTCTGGACCATCTTTGTCTGACCACTGTCCGGTCTCCCTTGCCCGCTCGTACTTGCTCAGGAAAGCATTCCCTCATCATATCTATACTCAAAAAGCACGCTTCCAATCACCATTCGCCAGACATGTCTGCTTCAAGCCTTCGCTCAGCTGGCTTGATCATTGATCCGTCCGACAATCATCTCGCCACTCTTGGCTACACCAGCGCCTCCTGGTTCAATTACATCAACGAGGCCATACAAGATGGCGTCCTCGTCGGACTCGGTTATCAAGTCTCGAGGCATAGTCGTAGGATACGGGGCCCGCAGCGGCTCCAGTTAGCCACGAGGTCTATTCGGAACGTCGAGCTCCCAGTCTACGAGCTTGACGAGTGGCTCAGTTCGTGGGAGGAGGGAAAGAAGAAGAGGAAGCAGTCGAGAGCATCGGGTACATTCAAGACATCGGAGAACGAACAGCGTACAGATTCGACTCTTGACAAGCTCGGTCTTCCTCCACCCAGTCGATCCGCTGGTCGCGTCCCACCCCTGCCACCTCCGCCAGCTGCTCCTAAACCTTCGACCCTGACTTCCGCCGAGATCTCCGACGCCGAGCGGTTCTGGTACGGTCAACCGACTCGAGCAGACATCAAGCGACATCTCACCAGCCCTTTCCAAAAACCCTACGCGTGGAGCTCGCCTCCGGAGTCATTTGTCCTGACCGGGCTTCCTCCTGGCATGCTCGATGGAGAGCTTCTCGAGCTCTTGAGAGAAGACCTCGAAATGAGTGCCGTCGACGCGACGTGTATCATGGATACGAATGGGCAGACGAAAGCGTTGGTCGATTTTGGCGATTCCGAGGAAGCTCTCGCAAACAAGAATCTGGCTCTTGAACTGGAATGGCGGTTGAGAGAGGTAAGATTCGGCAGGGCTTTCGAACACATCATCTGAATCCCTTCACGCTGACCCTTGTCCGACTTGGATCGTCGGTGCTGTGTCCTGCAGCCCCGTCCCGATTGGCTTTCCGAGGACTTTGAGTTCCAAGAACTCGAGCCGGCGTCGAAAGCATTTGGCTCTGTCGCTTCTCCGTTGATCATACCCAGTCCGTGGAAGACGATGCTTTACGTTCGTCATCGAGTCTTTCGCGCTGTCTTGTCTCTCATGACTATACTCTAATCGTATGCGGTTGAACTGTCCACCAGATCACTAATCTTCCCTACGAGCTCCTCGAACCCGAGCAGATCGTGGACCTTTGCAGGACTTGCTTCGAGATCGAACGCGATGTCCGGCGTCAACCGATTGACGAGCCTCTGGATATCTCGTCCTGTCTAAACCCTGGATCGATCTGCTCACACTTAGATGGAGAGGGCAACTACGTCGGCATGGTCTCTCTCAAGGCCCGACCTTACCTCCTCAAGCTGGATGGATTGAGATACAATGGGGTGAGCCGTCCTTTCCTGGTCCCTTCCAAGTTGGAACATTTGACCTGACCTTCGCTTCCTTATCTTCGCTCATCTCGTCCAGCGTCGGATTTGTATTTCGGTTGGTTTGAACTTGAGTGCTCTCCTTGACGCGTTTGGGCAGAAGCTAATGGACACTTATTGTTTCCCTAGACGGAGCCTCCAGCGGTGGGACATTTGGCTACGTTGTCGGGCGATGTGCGATCTGAGTCATCTTGTTTGATGTGAGATGTGTGTGTGTGTGTTGGCTGGCATGAGTTGATTCGAGAAAAGAAAAAAAAAAAAAAAAAATACGGGAGAACCCCCTTTCTCGTCCCGAGACAAGGATGACAACGCTCGACCGACGTCCGACCCTGGCCCAGACTGCATCGACCGCTCAGATATCTCATCCCTCTCGCCTTCTTCCTTCTATACTAGGCTCACATTCGTGCCAAAAAGACAGGACTTCAACCCATCTACCAACGAGGGAACCGCCCCTCGACGAAAACACTTGTCTAATCTCAACTCCGACCCGTTCTTCACTACCCGCCTCCCTCCCGATGTCCACCTCTTCCTCTCGCCTCACCCAGCCAAATCCAGGCTCTTCATCCTCTCCAGCGTCCCGAATCTACACTCAAATCGTTCCTCAGTCCGATCAAGGGGGTGGAGGGGATTCAGCTCAAGCAACCCTCGTCCCTCTAGAAGTCTCTCCGCCCACCCCCGCTCCAAGTCCTGGCCCGAGGGAGAGAGGGCCCAGCTGTTTTTCGACTGTAGATATTGGTGAGGATACTTCTTCGTGTCAGTCGTGTAGTCAGAGGTTGTGTGACTTTGTGGAATTGTGATAGGCGAGAGCCAGCGGGGGACGGGAGGACGAGACGGACGACCTCATCAATTAATATCGGAACGGTCGGGAGGGTTGATGACTCCTGACTGCAGCTTCACTGAAACTGCTGGCCGTTGCTCTCACCCCTCGTGTACACTTCTGGCATCGTCGGAACAAAATAAAAATACCCCAGAAATCTTTCTCTCAAATACTCATCAATTCTATCATTTTCTCGTCCGAAACCACAGATGCTTCAGCAGTTTCCTCCATGCTCTCCACCTTCTCTAATCTTCCACCCGCCGCTCGACATACCTTCCTGAGCTCGCTTCTTGGCATCATCACCACTTCTGAACTCCTTCTACTTTCCCAAGCCATCACTCCTCGCCTCAAGCGCGACTTCCTCCAGGATCTCCCACTCGAAATCGCTCTCCACGTGCTCTCTTTCGTCGACAGCCCCCGTACGCTCGCCCGCGCCAGCTGTGTCAGCAAGTTTTGGCGAAGGCTCCTGGAAGACGAGTGGACATGGAAGGAGATGTGCCAGAGGCATCGGTTCGGAGGGCTAGCTCCAAGAGTGACGCCGCCCCCTCTGGGTGGTGGTAATGGTGAAGCAGCCATCTTTGAGATCGAACCGCCTCAAGAACTCGAAGGACACAGGTCCAACGCGATGCGGGCCCTAGATGGCCCGAGCGTTCCAAGAATCACTCCATCGACCGTTATGACCTTCGGCACTCCGCACCGCATCTCTCCTACAGCCGGAAACGACTACGAGGCCGATTCTTCCGATCCAGCCTCTACATCTGCCCAGACTTCCGTCGTCAACACCACGGCAGCCCCTCTGGTCCAGCCAGCTCGAGCTCGTCGTAGTTACCTCTACCAACACTCATCCGCTCCTCTCCCTCAGCACAACTACACCTTTGCCCCTGTCAATCCCGAAGACGTTGACCCAAACGATCCCTATGAAGCATCTACCTCGGATGAGGACTCTCAAGCCGGATCGGACGACATGCAAGGGCAGGATGAACACATGACGGACCTTACTCTCACCCAGCCAGGCGCACCAACTTCCAACGCTCCCGCAGGCTTCCTCTCCACCGTCCCGTTTTCGTTCTCGTCCGCCTTCACCTCGACCAACCGACGAGCGGCTAAGAGGAAAGTTCCTTCGCGAGGCCTCAGCCTTGGTGGCGGAGGTGAAGATAGGTTGGGTCTGGAGAGAGCAAGCAGTCAACCGGCGGTCTCAAGCGCGAACAGAGACGAGGATGAGAGGGAAAGGAGAAAGGCGAGTAAAGGGAAAGGGAAAGCAAGGAGGAGAAACAGCGGAACAGAGCATCTATTCGATCCGAACGACGAGTCATCTGGAGACGAAGGCGAACGCTTCAGTTACAAAAACCATTTCAAGAAGGCCTATCTCACTGGTTCGTTTTATGCCCTGATTCTATCGCCTCGGTTTGTAGCTGTGTCCTGATCGTTTGGGCCCTTGTCGCCACAGAATCCAACTGGCTTAGAGGCGGTCGCCTCCTATCAACTCATACTTCGACCGACGATGGCGTCGTTACTTCACTCGCAGTTGACGATCAACACATCGTCATCGGGATGGCCAACTGCAAGATTCACGTCTTTGAAGCCGAGACAGGCACATTCCTCCGGACCCTTATCGGGCACGAGCTCGGCGTCTGGTGCCTCACACTTGTCTCGGCAGGTGGCGAACGTCGAGAGACTCCTGCTCGGGGTGAAGAATCTGGAAATGAGAGCGACGAGGATATGCGGAGAATGGATGGAGTGGAAGAAGCAGGACAATTACAGGGCGACCTCGGGTCGAGAAGGAGTAGCGATGGCGCGAATGCTTGGGAGGGGGGACCCATGAGGACGGTCGACGCAACCAGCACGCCAAACGCCAGCACCAGTCATCCCTTCTCTCACTTCCGAGGAGGTCAAACATCTTCAACGACCAGCTTGCCGACCACTTTCAACCATATCTCCGAGGTCCCAGGCATGGCTGGGTTCATGAATTCTCGACCTGGAGGAGGCGGTGGCAGAGGACAATATGGCCGCAAGTCCGGCGAGAAGACGGACCAGACGGATGTTTGCGGTGCCGCAAAGGGCTGGGGTCAGCCTCACGCCATGATCGTCAGCGGAGGATGCGATCGAGATGTCCGTGTGTGGGATATCGAAACTGGGTGCGTACGATTGTACGCTTACTGAACCTACTCGTTTCATCGACTTACATGGTGATTGCATCGTGTTCCCTGTGCAGTGAATGCTTGCACGTGCTCGGCGGACATACCTCTACCATCCGATGTATCAAAGTCCTGCAAGGAAGACCCATCGCCGTCTCTGGCTCGCGAGACGCCTCGATTCGAGTCTGGGACCTCGAGAAGGGTCGACTCCTCCACCTGCTCTCCGGTCACGACCACAGCGTTCGATGCATCGAAGTCTCAGGCAACAGGGTCGTCAGCGGAAGCTATGATTGCACTTGCAGAGTGAGTCATCTCTGCTGTCTTCCCTCTCTTTTGTCTTGATACGGTTCAAATGGAGAGCAAGGAGGGAAGCTCATCCTACATCAACTCTCTCCTCGATGGCCTAGCTTTGGGACGTCGATACAGGAGAATGCCTTCACGTATTCACTGGACACTACCATCAGATCTACGCCATCGCGTTCGATGGCGATCGGCTCGCGACGGGCAGTCTCGATTCGACAGTTCGAGTCTGGTCAGCGCACACTGGGTGAGTTGCGGTGAGAGGGGTTGATGTCTGACATGATCCATCACTCGCTGAACCCAACATTCGTGACCTCCCTTGTCGGACACAGAGAATGCCTCGCTCTTCTCACTGGCCACACTTCGCTCGTCGGTCAACTCCAGCTCACCAACTCGATCCTTGTCACAGGCGGGTCAGACGGTCGGGTCATTGTCTTTGACCTAACGACGTTCGAGTGTCTCTACCGGCTATGCGCGCACGACAACTCGGTCACATGCCTTCAGTTCGACGACCGATTCATCGTCAGCGGCGGTAACGACGGTAGAGTCAAGCTCTGGGATCTTCGGACGGGCGCGTTCGTACGAGAATTGACGAAGCCCTGCGAGGCTGTCTGGAGGGTGACGTTCAAAGACGACAAATGCGTCGTCTTGCTCAAGAGGGGAGGAAAGACCGTCATGGAGGTTAGTGCGAGGCGTAGCTTGCTATCTCTCGACCGTCTCGCAGGATGCTGATTTCAGACTGATGTCTCTGACCCTTGCTCACTTTTTCGTCTTCTAGGTGTTGACTTTTCGGCCCTCTGCCGAAGAATTATGAGCCTTCCCGTTTTCCTCTTTACTCTCCCAGGCCTCGACCTCGTCGATCCATCCGGCCTTTCTCCTCCCTCTCACCCCCGATCATCATGGTTGGCTTGTTCCTCTTCCTTTTGTCTTACGTGGCTGGACCCTTGTTTGCTCGTGCCTTTTCTGTTGCTTCTAGTCTCTCCTTTCCGTTCTGTGCTCTAGTCCTTTTGCTTCCATTCATCCTCCAGTGCTCCATCATTCTCTCTCTCTTGTCATGAGTGTATCGATTTATTCTCGTTCCCTTTCTTTCTTCCCTCCTTTTGCATCATTCTCTTTCGATCGAGTTTCGATGTTGGATGAAGTTGTTGTTCGTCTCAAAACGAAACGTGCTGGAACGTGACAATAGACTTCGATCATTGGCCCTGCACCAAACAACCATCACCACGTCAGCATGGGCTTGAGCTGAACCTAGAGCCCACAACTTGACAGTTCGACCATGTCCAATCCAACAGCCACCCCAGCCAGACCCTCCACTCTACCTCCTCCCCCCGCGTCGACACCCCTTCGAAGTAACCCGAGCCCTTATACTTCTGCCTCCTCCTCTTCCCGCGTCCCTGGCAGCCTGACCGTTCCTTCACCTCATTACCCAAACAAGCGTCACTCACTCTACGGGAACGAAGATCGCGTCGTCATCGATCCTGGTTCAAGCGTTTGGAAAGTCGGCTTCTCAGGAGAAGCAAAGCCCCGAGCTGTCTTTTGGGCCAACACTGACGAGGTTTCGTTGGGAACGCATCATCGAGACGACGACGTTGAGGTCAGGGAAGGTGGAGGATTATCCATTTGGGACCTTGAGTTCGAGGCTGTAGCGGATTCGGTCGATTGGAGGGGAGAGAGGGGAAGGAGGAGAGAAGTCGGTGAGGAAGTCGTAGATGAGAGGATCGCTAGGAAGTTGAGGGAAGTATATTCAAAGTATGTGTACGAATCTTCTTATGTCGCTTCGAAACCGATGAAGCCCAAGAACTGAAAGGGGAGCAACTCGATGGAAATATTTTGTTTCCTTCAGACATCTCATGACAGATCCAAAGTCCCGCAAGGTCATTGTCCTTGAGAATCCACTACTGCCAACTCGAATCAAGGAGATGATCTCTCGAGCGCTCTTTGAGGATCTTCAAGTGAGAAACCATCGCGTGAAGATGATGTCGTAGGGAGGACGTCATTGATTGTAGACGTTCTTGACCAGGTACCATCCGTCTCGTTCTTACCACCTCAACTCCTCGCTCTTCTCGCTACTGGTCGAGCTTCTGGCTTGGTGGTCGACGTGGGATATCTGGAAACAGTTGTGCTTCCTGTAAGAGCTCCATTCATCAAGCCTCGACAGTGTCCTCGCTGACATTGGCCTATCTTGTCTGGCGCAGATTCAGTCGTCTCGTCCAATGTATTCCTCGCTTAGATCCACACCCATCGCTTCTCGACACATTCATCAAACACTTCATTCCCTTCTCCTTCACTTCGCTCGATTCGTTCCCTCACCGACTTCGTTATCCGTTGCATCGACTGTCCCCAAGGCGGGTAGAAACTCTGGCTTGCGAGTAACGCGAGAAATCCTGGCAAGACAGGGGGTGATTGAAAGAATCCTGAGCGGAGGATGCTTTGTCAAACCTATCTCAGGGTCTCGTGGAGGAGAAGCTGAGATGAACATAGGGAACAACTCTTTCTTTGAACCAGAACAGAGCACCAATGATGATCCATCTCAGTCAATACCACCTCATCTCCTCGCCCTTCAAGCAAGATATTCTCCCAGTTGTGACGCTCGAGCTCTGTCCGTCCCAGTACCTTGTCTCCAAGGCGAGGGTCTCGCCTCTGGAACGCTCATCATCCCTGGCTGGATCAGGGAACGCGTTGCCGAAGAATGTTTCCACTTCCAATCATCGCAAGGAGAAGAGGGAGGGCGATCAATCAACGAAAGGGATGAAGAGAGGAGCGTCGTAGAGGTCGTCTTGGAAGTTCTGGAGAAACTTCCGATCGATTTAAGGGTACCGATGGCTAGCTCGATCTTGATCACTGGAGGAGGATCCCTCCTTCCAGGATTCATCCCTAGGATACGACAATCTATCCTTGCAGCACTTGCTCCCACAGATTCAATACCTCCTTCGTCCTCGTCCACTATCGACTCGTTTCAAGACAACCCCTCTTCATCATCGTCTCGTCAACAGTCCCTTCGACGACCGATACGACGACGCCCTCATCCTTACGCAACCTTGCTTGCACTCCGATCCAAAATATCTATCCTCAACGATCCCGATCCACCCTTCCCCTTATCGACCTCATCGTCAGCTTCCTCCGGTTCGGCACCCGCATTCGCACCTTCCCTCCTCAGCTGGATTGGCGGCTCTCTAGCGGGGTCTCTCAAGGCAGGCGGGAAGAGCGAGACTGGCAGGGAGAGATGGGATGAAGGAAGGGAAACTAGAAGAAGGATCCTCAGAAGGGTCAGAGACGCTGCTGCTGCTGCTGCCTCTGGAAGCAGGGGTCAAGTTGAGGATGGTGGAGATGAAGACGAGGATGAAGACGAGAACGTCGTTCTGAGGAGGATGGGTGGGATAGAGGTCGTTGGGGACTGGACTCGAGAGAGAATTTATGGGATAGGCAGATGAAGCCGAACGTGCTTTACGAGGATACACAGGGAAGGTTGGGGTCGAATGAGGAGGTAATTGATACCCATGGGGAGAAGATTAGAACCAGTTTGATACCTTGCTTTGCTTCGACCAGCTTTGATTGATATGTTCTTAGTAAAGGAGAAACATGCGATCCGAAAGAGAAAAGCGATCTGGGTCGAGTAGCGAGAGACGACAGCTGAGGAAGAGGAAGGATCGGGTCTCTTTGAAGAAACCGAAAAAAAAGTTTTGTGAGAGGAAAATGTGTAAAGAGAGGCGCATGAGAGTCGAGCGAAGACGAGAGGGGAACCCCCAAACTAATCAAGATACGAAAAAAGAAAAAGAAAAAAACCCCCAAAGAAAAAAAAATTGGAACTGGAAGAAGGTCTTCAGCTCCATCCTGATGCTTCGATTTCGTCCACCTTCGATGACGTTGAAGAGGTCTTTCCATTCTTCGAGGCCCCCTCGTCGCTTGATAAGAACGATATCTCATGCTCCACGGGATCCGTTGGTCCAATGGTACTAACGTCATCTCCGCTATTAGCTACGTCCTGAGGACGGTTTTCCTCCTGCCTCGCATCGTTGTCCTCCTCTTCATCACCATCTATGTCAATTCCTAGTCTTTTGTTATTTTCCTCCCATCCAATGACACCCCCATCACTGATAGCTTCGTCCACTTCATCATCCAAATCTTTCGGTTCGCCAATCACCGAAAGGACGCGACGATTCTTGCCCTTTTCGTAAGCACCATTGGATTTTCGAGGCGTCGCATCGAGGTCAGGGATAGGATCTGAGGATGGATGATTGTTTGGAGTCGTGAGAAGGAGGGAATGGATTGATGAACCGGAAGTTGATGCGGATGGTTGTCGGGTAGGGGTACTGTTGTTATTTTGGCTGCTGCTGTTGATGAAAGAGAATGAGTTATGCTCGACTCGAGGGGAAAGGAATCCATCTTCGTCTCCGTCGCCTTCGAGACTTGCGCTTCTAGATCGACCGTTGGCACCGAAGATGCCACCACCGCTGCCAGATAGAGACGGGACTCGAACTGGACTATCATGATTGTTGACGTCACTCCTAGCGGACACGGATGTAGATGCCATCGGATTGGGATTGGTGTGGCTTGAGGAAGATCCAGAGCGAGAAAGAGGTGCAGACACGGATGAGGTGGTTCGAAGGCCATGGGTCGGAGATGTCTTGGATGAGGTTATGCCGAGGGGAGGGAGAATGGAGAAGACTGATCCGGGTTCAGGTTGAGTATATGCCTCAAATGGATCTAATCAGCAGAATGAGATTTGGCAGGATGGGTGAGCACTTGACGATCTGCTTACGTTGGAGATAAGGGCAATTAGGTCTTACCTGGGTTGGCAGCGAGAAGCGGCTCGAGTATAGGGTCAGACGCTTTCGAAGATATACGATCATATACCTGCGAGGATGGATTACAATGTTAGTCCTAACCCTGGAGCGAGACCAGAACGAAGCCAGAGTAGAGCCCACCTCTAACTGTGTCTTCAAGACAGCCCCAATCTTCTCTAATATACCCTCCCAAACTTCATCTTCCCCCTCTTCTACCTCTGCGTGATACTCGCCCTTAACTCGATCGAGGTCGTCGACCTGACCTTGGAGTACTTCGAGGGTCCGACGGAAAGATTGGAGATCTCGACCCTTACCCTTCTTCCTTCCTAGTTTCAGATTTTCTGATTCGGTTTGACGGATTGCTTTCGTTTTTGTGATGAGAAGAGATTCGTATGCTAGTTGACGATCGACCGTCTCTTGGCGATATTGGTCGAGAGTGTGCAGCAGGGGGATCTCGAACGACTAGAAAGCACAAACGAGATGAGTCATGACGCGACGTGAGCAGGAGAAGGAGTGCCAGTCGAAAGTACTGTCGAGCCGTAAGATGGACGATCAACGATCTGGAAGAGGTACCTTGTAGAAGGAGTCTCCTAGGACGGATTCCGAGTTGGAGACGACGTGAAAGAAGCCGGCAGATGCTTGTAACCCTGGTCCACTATGATCTGCGCCCTTGACACTTTAATGGAAACCGATAAGCCTTTGCGTCGAGTCGAGCAAGACGTCGAGAAACAAGACGGACCGGGAGCATGCCTCCATCGCGATAGCGAGTTCCGAAGTGGCTCTCGCCTTTGCGAGGAGAGCCATTCTGTAGTGTTTACTCGCGATGGTGATTGCTTCGAACGCTCCGAGAGATTCCCTCAGATCAGCACGGGTGATGAGAAGTCGAGGGGCATGAGGCCCAGCTGGTGCGTTGCTTCCAGAAGTGGTGGTGGAAAAGGTTGGAGACGGGGGACGATAAGCGGATGTTGTCGTTGAGGAGGTCGTGGATCTGAGAGAATCGAGCCTAGGTCGATGATTACGACGCTCTTGAGCTGTAGCCATGTGTCGGAAGGAGAAGGCGGGAAGGGAGGAAGCGAGGATTGGGTCGAGGGGACACTGACGACGTGCCTGCGGATCGTTTTGGGTGGCCTACCGCTGGGTCGTTCGATGTATGACGGCAGTCAGGATCTATCTTTGATGGTACAACGCCCTCGTTGCTGTTCTATCTCACGAGCAGGGGCGATAGGAACGAGCACAATGATGGATAGAACAAAAACAAGTCCAAGTCACTTTTGGAGCCGAAGAGCTTCTGCTCGATAGAACACTCATCCCGACCAGGTCTCATCCCGTCTTGTCCGAGCTCTCTGCTCCTCGCTTGATCCTCTCTCCTCAATCTCGTCAGGCTCAGATGTCTGTCCCACGTTTGTCCGTTAATGAAGCGGTTTCGGTAGCGAGAGCTCCTCGAGCACCTGTCGAACCTCGTCGCGTTCTCTCGATCCAGAGCCATGTCTGCAGCGGCTATGTTGGTAAGTCCCCACTCGGCGGATTGTGGTCGATAACTCAGTCCCTCGTAGAGAGTCAGGTCGATGCGAGGATCCAAGGAGGGGAAAGAGAGGGAAGAGGGAAATCGGATACATCCGAGTGACTCACGTTTTCTTCTTTCCACCACAGGTAACAAAGCAGCAACGTTCCCACTTCAGCTCCTCAACTGGGACGTGGATATCGTCAACACCGTACAGTTCTCTAACCACACCGGTAACGCCCCACCCGAATCGCCACGCAACTCTCTTGCTTTTCCAATCTCACCTTTTCCTCAATCGCTTTCTTTGATGACCTTGCTACCTCACAGGGTACGGACACACTGCTGGTACAAAGACATCTGCAGCTGCTCTCGAATCTATCTTTGATGGTTTGAGGAGCAACGGCTTGCTCAAAGCTGCTCGTCTACTCACCGGTACGATCCAACTCCGCATCTCGCTTCTGTCAGCAGCATCTCGGGCTCATTGGTCGTTTTCTTTACTCGGTAGGATATATTCCGGGAGGTGAAGCCGTGCAAGCTGTAGGGAATCTTGCCAAGGAGCTCAGGGAAGAGCGTAAAGGCGACAATGGCGAAGAGCTCATCTACGTTCTAGATCGTGAGTTGAGGGAGTTGTTGCTATCTGCACTCCCGTATGACGGCGAGCATAACTCTGATCATAGTACCTTTTATATGTCGCTCTTCAGCTGTAATGGGAGACCATGGCACGCTATACGTCGCTGACTCAGTCATCCCAATCTACCGTTCGCTACTAAGTCTCGCCACCATCATCACCCCCAATCAATTCGAAGCCGAGTCAGTAAATACTCTTCCCTGTATCTGACAACCAACCTGGTGCTGACTAGGTTGCTTCGAAATCGGTTTCTTCTTCTTCTTTTTTCTTCTTGTTTCTATTCTGTCTGTTGTTGCAACGATCGCTTTCCTCTTCTTTCCTCACCTTTCTCATCCCTCGCCCTTTTAATCACTACAAACACTACCAGGACTCTCGCAAACATGAAGGTCACATCACTCCGCACGCTTCACGCGCTTCTCACTCATCTTCATTCGACATACTCCATCCCACACATCATCATTACCTCATTCTCTCTGCCCATCACCGTACCTCCCCTCACACTTCCATCTCCTCCAGAAGCTTACAAGTCCAGACTGGCAAAAGACATGGATCCTGATGCGAGATCTTGGGACTCCCACGAGCAGCTCATCTCGGTCGCGTCGAGTTGGCATGGGGATGGTCGACCGCTCGACACAACTCTGTTCACGTTCCCTCAAATCCCTGGCTACTTCTCAGGCGTCGGCGATCTCTTCTCGTCACTCACCCTCGCCCATTTCGAACCTCCTCCGGTCGAAGGTTCTTCTTCCGCTTCCTCCACCACGTCCACGTCGGCGTCCGCAAGCTCGCCTCTGGCTCATGCAGCATCCCAAGCGCTCTACTCGACGCAACAAATCTTGCTGTCCACCCACCTCCGATCGCAACAGTTGCAGGCACTGACAGGAGACAAGTCGGACGATGAGGCGGATAGGATGGATCGTGGTCGACGGGTGACTCGGATGAGGAGAAGGGAACTGGGCATCGTCGGTCGGGAGGCGAGAG
This sequence comes from Udeniomyces megalosporus, assembly GCA_039545415.1. NCBI lineage: Eukaryota > Fungi > Basidiomycota > Tremellomycetes > Cystofilobasidiales > Mrakiaceae > Udeniomyces > Udeniomyces megalosporus. Next base: position 115,408 of record BCKM01000007.1, on the reverse strand, counting down.
AAGACCTGGAAGGAGGGGGCAAGTGGGAGGGTAGGAAGGTGAACCTATTGACTGAGTGAAGTCGAAATTGGGATTAATGGGAAGAATTGATTGTTAGATATTTGGGTCGTGCTAGATGATGAAATGTTGTGGTGAGCTAAGGATGAGCTAAGGGCGAACGAGGTCGTGGGACTTGGGGCTTGGGGGAGGGGGGGGGGGGGAGAGGAATCGAAAGTGGAAAGGGGGACATTTGCCCAAACCATCATCCATCTCTCACCAACATGGCTTCCCGACTCATTGCCTCCTCCGCTCGCTCGGCCGGTATGTTCGCCTCCTCATCCCTGCTCGATACCCTCCATCCAATCAACCCCACAAACAACATACCCACCACACACACAACCATGCTAACCAAGACGTCCATCCTTCCCTCCCCTTCAAGTCCGACCCTCGACCAAGGTCGCTCTTCCTCGACTCGCTCTCTCTGCTCGGTCAGTCGATCCCCCATTCTATCCTCTCCTCATCCACCTCATCGCTCAAGCTGACTTGTTCGACTTCTTGACAAAAACAGACACGCCTCTTGTCAGTTTGCTCATCCTCGAATCACCTCTGCTCCTCGTCCTCTTTCCTCTACCTCTTCTTTCCATCCCACCAAGTCCCTCGTCATTCTCCATCAGCTCGTATAATGCCATGTCGTCCAAGGATATCTCACAACCTCCATTTACTTACCGAATCCTCCTAATCCGCACAGCGTCGACCGATGAGAAGGCCGCTGCTCTCATCGACCAGATCCCCTCGACCTCGTGGGCCTCAAAGACCGGATCTATCGTCGCCGGTGTCGGACTTTCGGCTGCTGCCATTAGCAACAACCTCCTCGTACGTCTCGACGTGTTTTATCACTTGGTTGAGCTTTCCCTTAGTCCGTTGATCAAGATCGCGCCCGTCCTTCGCCTGGACATGTCTGACCTTTTCTCTCGCTTCCGTTCTTCCTCGTCGGTTGTTCGCCCCGCACAGGTCATCGATGCCGAGCTCGTTATTGCCGCTGCCAACTTGGTCCTCTACGTCGCTATCTACAAGAGCATGAAGGAACCCTTCAACAACTGGGCTGACAACGCCATCAACGTACGTCCCTCTCCTCTTACGCAATTAGCCTTCCGACTCTTCTTTGTCCGCTGCTCTCGAACACACGTTGACTGTGCCTTTGCAAACTCGTTTATCTTTCTATTTCTGGCCGTTCTTGACGTGGTCTCGTTGGTTTGACGCAACAGAGGATCAGGACTACCCTTGAGGCCGCCAAGCAGCGACACATCGACACTGTCCAGGGTAGGATCGACCAGGTCGGACAAATGAGAGACTCTGTTGACCTCACCAAGGCCATGTTCGCTCTCTCCAAGGTTCGTGCTACTTTCTTTGAGCTCGTATGTGGCTGCGGCTGCCGTCGAGCAGAGACGGTTTGAATCCAAGCAAGACGAAGGCTCAATATCATTCCTAACGTTTCCTTCTCCCGACTTTTCCTCTTCCCATCTTTGTACATACCAACCGACCATCGCTGGCATCTGCTACAATTCGCCCGGTTCTATCCGACTCGTCCAACCTGCTCGCCGCTGCCCTCTCATGCCTCCATCGCAATTCGACCTCATCTACAACCTACCTCGACTCTGAACCAATCAACGCACACCCCTCTCCGCAACTATCGATGGCTTCATACACTCCGCCATCATTCAACACCGTATCTTGTCACATCTACACTTTCCTCCTCCTTTCTCGGCGTCTCTTCACCTTCGCCTACCTCTGTCTCTTCCCCTATCGACCATCCCACATCGTAGGAGACCGCCCAGCTCGAGGCCGAGAACTTTGTCCTCGCTCAGGAGAACGCCATCGCCGCTGAGGCCAAGTCCGTTCTCGACTCGTGGGTCCGATACGAGCAGCAGGTTCGAGAGTCTGAGCAGTCCGAGCTCGTCAAGACTATCCAGGCCAACGTCCTCAAGCAGTTGAACGACGCCAAGTTCAAGCGAGACCTGTTGACCTCTGCCGTCTCTGAGGTTGAGGGTAAGTGTTTCTCTTGCTGCTTCGCTGGGTTCGACCATCCGGGGGGTCGGAGAGAGAAGGTGGAACGAAAACCGACCCAGACGATCGAAGGATGGGAAGCTAATCATCCTGTTTCCCCTATGAACGCTCACAGCTCTCGTCAAGAACAAGAGCATCTAAGCTGCCGTCAATAAGACGTTTGGTCAACCTTGTTGATGAGGGAGAAAGCAGATGTAGATAAGCAAAAGGAATCAGTCGGAACTGGAAGGAGGAACGAGGGATGGATTTTGGAAAGCAGATTTAGTGTTTCCGAATAGAAGATGCACTTTGTCACAAAGAGATGTCCTCGTATCCTAAGGAATCAAGTCAGGCAGACCGAGAAATCAGGAAAGTATAGGGAGGGGTAACTTGAACGAAACTGAGCCTTTTAGTGCGTATGCGGTGCATGAATCATGAACATATCGTGAAGAGAAAGGGTAGCTAAGAAGAGACGATGCCAAAGAGGATATGGCGATAAAGCAAGAACGAAGAAGGGGATAGAAACCAAACACCTACCCGTCCCAAGAGGAAGGAGGGAGGCAGGGAGAGAAAGAGATGCTCAAAAGGACGAAATCAAACAAGACGACAGCTACTGTCGTCGTCCCATGCGCCTAAATCAGGATCCTGAGTCGCTCGTCCGTCCATGACGAGAGAGGTGAGAGAAGGACCGACGAGACCTTATTCCTCTTAACCCCTCGCAGCATCCGCCCTCGCTGCCGCCCCCCTTCTCCCCCTTCCAATTCCTCCTCCACCACGCCAACTCCTTCGGATCTCGCCCAGATCACCCTCGACCTCCGCTTCGGATCCCTTGACGAGTTTTCCTAGCTCGAGGAGACTCTTGCCCGGGATGTAAGTAAAGATTCGATCGTCGGCCGATGGCCCATTGGGCCCTGAACCATTGACGTTATTGTTGCCGTTAGATGAAGCTCGAGTGTTGGCGGATTCGATGCCATTGCCACCACCTCCGCCACTGGCACCTCCTCCGGTGGACGATGAACCACCCCCACCTAGACCTTGGGCGTTGGCCAAAGCTCCGCCTCTCGATTTCTTCGTCGGTGGGCCATAGTTGTAACCATTGTTGCCGGACGGATTATAGTGCTGAGATGAAGATGAAGCGAAAGCGAAGGGAGAGTTGTTAAGAGCAGACGTACTCGAACGAGAGAGGGATGGATGGGAGAGGATGGAGAGTGAGAGATGAGCTGGGGATAGGATATCGTCGGCGAGAAGGGAAGAGATCGGTGGCAGGTCAGAGTTATCATGCGAGGGTGGAGAATTGCCTCTGGTGAGGGCACGGGAAGGTCGAAGTTTGCGAGATGGTATGGAGGATGAGTTGATGCCGGCTGAAGCCCCGTTTGATGACGACGCGAGGGCGAGGGGTGTGGATGATGATGGAACTGGTGACTGATTCGACGAAGGCAGTGGCGGGAGGGATGCAGAGTCTGGCACGGATGAAGGGTGAGTCGTCAGTCAGCGAGAAGTAGACGAGGGCAGGACTCGTGGTGAAAGAAGAAACCCCGACTCGGCCTTAATCCCCAGGAGCAAGATCCTTTCTGGTGGAAACTCACCGAGGACTTCTCCGCTTTCTCTTTCCTCCCTCAGTCTCTTCCTTCTCTCTTCTACCCTCTCTAGCAACACGTTTCGCACACCCTCTCGAGCACGCCTGTACTCATCCTCCAGCCGCTCCCTCTCGAGCTCAAAGATGCGCCGGGACGAGTGAAGCCGGTACTCGTGATGAAGATCGATTTGGGAGAGGAGAGCATCACGCTCCAGGGTGAGCGTGTAGAGGGATAGCAGATAGGAGGTTGATGTCGGAGGGATAGGGAGCAGGGATGATGCGAGGTGGGAGAGGGAGGTGTGTGTTTCGATGTACATCCTATGAAATCGTCAGAAAGTAAGGCGAGCGCGATGAGCACACGTCATGTAGCAGACATGAGTATATGCACAAGTCTGGATTGAGTGAAATGGATCTGCTGATGATAGGGATGCTAGCTGGCAGCATCTCATGCCCTGTAGGCGAGATATGACGGGACAGAAGGGGGGAACAGTGATCCGTCTGAGAGGGAAGCTTAGCTCCGAAGCCCGTCGACGATCCCCCCGAGCTCTCTACCCGTCCAGACAGTCGAGCTATCCAATTGGATGGTATGCACCGACCGAATGGCACATCCAGGCTGTAATGGATTCAAAACCACGGCCAGCAAACGAGGGAGCTCACCTATCACGATCTTCCATCCGATCCTTGTGCCTCGTCTCAACCTTTTCGACCCATTCTCGACGCTTCTTGTCTCGCTTAGACTCTCCTGAGACCAAGTTCGGCTCGAAAATCTGCTGCTGTGATTGATGTTGGATGCGTGAGGACATGGTGGGCCGAGGGAGGAAGGTAGAGGGCGACAAGGGGGGGAGGAGGGACTCTCCTGGGAGAGGGAACCGAGGAGGGAGAACTGGGCGCAGTTACGTGTTTTTCTTGCTACTTTTGTTGATCAATCTAATCAGGCAACCAACCCTCTGAGCGTTTGAGCAGGAAATCTATGGTCTAGCTTCTTGATCGCTCCACGCGAACATTTGACCAAGAATCTCATCGTCTCAGCAGGGTGAGATATATATCGTTTGCATCGAGATAACGTCTGTCTAGCGGAAACTTGGAGAAGGACACGCAGAGGACCAAGCAAGATCGGGTGGAGGTTTGCCAGGACGGATAAAGAAAGGATGGAGCTGGATGGGAGACGTAAGTGGGGAGCGATCGGGGGAAGGATCTCTGAACGGAGGGAAGCAGACGGTCTGGAATCGAAGGAGAACGCGGTTCGAGAGACGGGACCTTGGTTGTAATGTGGGGATGTTGAGTGAAGACAAGTCTGGAGATGATTGATGACAACATGGATCTTTCGAAGCGAGCAGCAAGAGGGATCGAGAGAGGACGCGGGGGGGAGGGGAGGAGGGGAGTTTCATCGAACCGCTTTGGGCGGGAAGTCTCTTCTCTCTTTTGCCCTTCCCCCATCATCGTCATCCGCCCCTCTCCCAGTGCGTCATCAGCATCATGAGTGAGTCCTCCAGCCACGTCAGGCCCCATCCAACTTTACCTTGACCTCCACCCATTCATTGTTTATTCATATCATCTAAACGACCCACATTAACACACATATACTCATCAACTCATCATCATCTGCTGACTCTCCTCTTTTCGTCCTTCTCACCCCGACTTGTCGTTTCCCTTCTCGTTTCCTTCCCGCCCTTGTTGCTCTCACCTTCTCCTTTTCCATCCATCCACCCATCCCTCTCTCCTACAGTCTCGCCAAAGAAAGAACCATCTCCGAACAACACTCTTTTCGACGATGCTACCAATCCGGTCCCTCCTTCAGTTCCTCCCCCATCCTCTGGCGTTGTCCCCGTCGCGTCAGCGTCAGATCCTTCCCTTCCTCCTCTTCCATCCGCCACCTTGGACTCTTCATACTCATCCGGTCAGACCCAACCTGCGCCATCATCAAAGACCATGATGCCCATCCGACCTCCAGCTCGACCCTCGCGGAGCAAGCTTGATCTCGAGCCTAACCCTTTCGAGCAATCCTTTTCCGGAAAGTCGCCCGCCTCGACCAACGGCAACGAGGGCTCCCTTACTGGCAGCCTCGTCGGACGTCTCACTGGCGAGTGCCTGACACCTGGGAACGGTGGTACGAGTAATATGAGGGGCGGAAGTAGTTCCAACGGCGATCAACCCTTCAAGCTTCCTGGCGTCGATCAGATCACGACCCCTGTGGGTGAATCGGAACCCTTCAACTGGAATATGGACACCCCAAATCTATCGTCTCTTCGATCCGGCCCCCTGTCTCCAGCAATGCTCGCTGGACCTCGTTCTTCGTCCGGTCTTGAGGGTACCTCGCTATCTTCTTCCAACAACAGCAACCATAACCCCATCGGGGGACAGGCCGCCCTCCTCGCCCACGCCATGCCCTTTGACCCAACCTTCACTATCCGAACCGGTCTCACACCTTCCACTGGCCTCACCCCTTCTACCGGTCTCACACCCGTCTCGTCAAACGCGCCCGGAGGCAACTTCCAGCCAAACACGCCCAACACCGCTGCCTTCTTGGCTATGGTATCGAACGCGACCAATAACACGGCCAACGGTAACGGCAATGGCGGGGATATGACGCCGGGTACCTTCAACGGCATGATGGATCAGCTCTCTCAGATTGGTCAGATGGGGCAACAGCAGCAGCAGCCCCAGTTGCAGCAATCCATGCACCATTCCCAACACCCTCTCGCCACTTCCCATTCCGCTCAACTAGATTACTTCTCGCACCGTCCGACTTCTCAACAAACTCATGTCCAGCAGCAACAGCTCATGGATCAGCAGCAACAGCCTTCTCAGCAGCACACTTCCTCTTCGCATCCACCATTCCAACAACATCCTTCCAGTTTCTCGAACCGATCCTCGTTCTCATCTCAACGATCCCACCAAGCCTTCCCTCAATCGCAGTCGTTCCAACAGCAGCAAGGCTCTGCCTCTCAACAGCAGGATCCGTACGCCAGTCAAGCTGCCAACGGTCTCTTCTTGCTCAGTCAAGCTCACAATGCCCTCGAGTCTGGAGGAATGCCGTTGCTAGGTAACGGACAGATGGGAGCGTCTGGTACAAACGGTACGTGACGGGAGATTCTTGTGGCTTCTGTCGATCCTTCGATGCTTACGTTCTCGCGAGTTCTTCTGCGATCCGTCTGTCAGGTCTCCAGCAACTCAGTCGTAACCAGCCCTCAGCTCCGCCTATCCAATCGCTCCACTCCAACGGTCAGAACCCTGCCTCCTCTGCCGCGTCGTCGTCTCGAGGTTCAGCTTCGAACAACAAGCGCAAAGCATCATCTTCCGCCGAGCCTGTTCCCGCTCCTCCGCCCCCCGCCAAGAAGGCCGCAGGTGGCAAGAAGGGTAAGAAAGCGGCCGCTCCAAAAGCTGTATCTCCAGAGGGAAGCGACGATGAAGATGCCAACTCCAAGGAAGCTCAGGAGAAGTCGAGCAAGGCGTTCTTTGAAAAGAATGGAAGGAATGAGACCGACGAGGAGAAGAGGAAGAACTTCCTCGAGAGAAATCGACAAGGTACGCCACTCTCACCGTCATGTTGGTTATCCCGTGCATGCATACATCGAGCCTGTCTGCTGACGCTCCTTATCCCTTCAGCCGCCCTGAAATGTCGTCAGCGGAAGAAGGCTTGGCTCACCCAGCTTCAAGCAAAGGTTGAGTTCCTCACGACCGAGAATGAAGGCCTCATTCAGACGGTCAACAGTCTTCGGGAAGAAGTCAATCGCCTACAGGGCGCACTCGGAAGCGGTGGCAGTGGACGGACGTCTGGCGGTCGACCTATGAGTAGTTCCGAAGGAGGATCGAAAGGACCATCGACGTCTTCGATTCATCCCCCTCCTCCGCCTTCAACAGCGCCAGCGTCGAACGGTAGCAACGGCAACAAGGCCAATCCAGCGTATGCTCAACAGCTCCAGCTTCAGCAGGCAAACCAAGCTCAGGCGGCAGCTCAAGCAGTCGTCGCCGCTGGACCGACTGGATCGAACATCGGCAGTGGCGGTGCTGGCATGGTTGGGGGAGGAAATTCAGGTCCACCTGTGACGGGAATCCAGGGAAGACGGAACATGAGTCAGCAACAGCAGCAACAGCAGCAGCAGCCACAACAACCTCAAGCTGCCGCCTAAAGATTCTCGATGGATTTCCTCTCTTCCCCTCCCTCCCTCTTACCCGCTCCTCCTTCCGGACACTCCTTCACCCTCTTCTGCTCGTCTCTTTCGCAACGCGTTTGTCCTTCTGGTCCTCGTGCCTTACCATCTTCTGTTTCTCTCGGTTCAGCGTATTCCTTCTCCACTTTGACTTCTTGACGCTCCACACACACGAATGATTCGTCTCTTTTTTTTCTGTTTGCCTCATCTCTTCCTCTCATCTTGACCTGTCCCAACTTTTTTTTTCTCATGCACACACACACACATACACACACATAAACGTCCCTTCGTCTTTTTCTGCTTGTCTTTTTTTTTTTTCTTTTCTGATCGATCTTCGACCTCTTTCGTCTTTCTCTTTAATCACCAACCCCATTGCTTTTGTGTTCGCCTGTGCTTCCTTCCTCGCGGCTTTCTTCTTGCGCTCTGCCTCTCCTGATTTTTTTTCTTTCTTGTTCTCTGGGTTTCCTCTTTGCGTGCACATGACATCATCCCGTCCGCTCAAGACTCTGTGGTGTTCAAAAGCAAACAAACAAGCAACCGAGAGGCTTGAACTGACGTGAGACCATGGCCGGAGGCTAGCGTGAGTCCACGAAAAGAGTCAAAGGACACAAGCTAGCAGATACATGGATAGCTATCCAAGAGGTAGTAGACAAATGCGTTTCTGCTTCTTTTTGAAACAGCAGGAGAGAGAGAGAGTGAGTGAGGAAGAAGAGAAGGAAGCAAGAGAAAACACAAAGGAACCGACTCGGAGGAAGAGAATGAATGATACAGGTGAGGAGAAGTGACGAGAAAGTCTACGAGGTGGAGGAATGGGGAAGGAGAGAGTAGAAACATTTGGGCAAGACTAAACAAGGTTTGAGAGATGGAGGAAAGAGGGGGACATGGATAGACGGCAACTAGAAAGCTTCACGGAGGTTGACGGGTACCTGGATATTCGTGAACCAATTTGAGATCGTCAGTCGGGTATTCATCGACAAGCAAATTGATGGCAGGACAATCTGTGTGCCGAGGTTCTAACGCGGATGATTACTCACCTCTGAGCACTTAAACTTGTAAGCGCATTCAATGCTTCGAAGCATCTCAACATCGCCTCCGTTGGCCTGGATCATGTTGACGATGACACCTGGCGGTCGACCAGTCGATGGCGCCACGGCGGGAGCGACTCTGAAGCAGCAAGAACGATGGAACGAGACCCAGTCATCAGTTGAAGATCACCCAGGAAACAAGGAGAGGAAGAAGCTGACCGTTGAGCGTAGCCCTCGACAGATCTTGGGAGGTCGTAGTTGATGACCAGTCGCACGGGCCCAGATTCGTTCATCTTGATGGTGAGCTCAAAGATGATGAGAACCTTACCTCGACCATTGGCTGAAGGAGTCCGAAACTTTTGAAGCGCGGCGAGACGGGATTGAGTCGACATATCCGGATGCTGTGGGTCGACGAAGAAGACGATCAGCTGATCGAAATCCGGAAGAGACAGCCAACTGCAAGACCAAACTGCAGAAGACACGAACCAAAAGAGCAAGATCAAGTCCGCGAGTCGCCAGCTTGTAGCCGACCGCATCGAGGGCGGACTCGCTGCCGACGTAGACGATACCGGGGAGAACGTTCTCATCGTCCAAAAGATCAGCCAAAGCATCCAACTTCCATTCCTTGGCCTGATTCGCTTCTCCGTTGGATCCCGCCGCCGCTCGTCCTGCTCCGATAGCGCCGACACCATCCGAGGCTACACGAGATCCGCCCGATCCACCAGCAGTGAAGGCGAGGTACAAGTAAAGATGCTTAAGACCGCCACCAGCGGGACCACCTCCGGGCGTCTGAGGACCATCGAATCCACCTGCCCCTTGACCGCCCGACAATGCTCCGCTCATCTGAGGGGTGTTCATTCCATTCGGCTGAGAGCCTCCGCCCTCTCGACGGACGAGGACTCTGACGGGCTCTCGAACCTGAATGGCGTTGCTGAAGTTGAGGACATCTTGAGGAACAGTGTTGGAGAAAAGACACGTTTGACGATCGACGCCGCCTGCCCCGTTTCCTGCAGCATCTGCAGTCGAGGATAGAGAGGGAGATCCGATGGCGCCTACCGGATTGTGTGATTGATTCGGGAATCGACGAGAAGAGTTGCCGGGGAACGGATTGTTGGAAGAAGGGTTGAAGGGAGAGGACGCTCCAGCATCGTAAGGAGACGGAGGGATCGTAGGAGACATCAAATTGGCGCTCGAGTTGGAGACGGTTCGAGACCGAGGGAGGGGGAACCGCTTGACGACTTCGACCTAGACGGCTCAGAAGGCATGATGTGAGCATGAGCTTGCGAAGTTCGCAGAATGTGGGAAGTCGGACGTACAACATGCTCGTAAAGGTTTCTAGCGATAAGTTGATCAACTTCGTCGATCTGAGGGAAGTGATGGTAGCATGCATGGTCAACCAACGCCTCGTCTGGATGTGCGAAAAGGGAGGTCGGAGATGCTCACAACTAAGAACCTGACTCCGTCTCCGCTAAGACCATGTCCACCAGAGCCTCCAGAGAAAAGTTCGTTGACCTTGGCGGGGGTGCCGATGACGACAGCAGGTCCGATCATTCGCTGTTCCTCGATCCAAGCTCCCGTAGCAGATTGAGCCGTGACAGGACCGGTGCACAGAGAAGATCGTACGCCTAGAGGAGACGCGAGGTCGCGAACGCTGGAAGTGGCAAGCCAAGAAGGTTAGCCATATGTTCAAAGGTGCATATATGAGCAGAAATCGACAAACAGCTTTGATGCCTGAGTGGCCTGATCGACCGTCGTAGTGATGATGACGATCTGAGGTCCTCGGTACGGCATCGCGAGCGGGTGGGAGAGACAAAGATTAATGGCGGGGACGACGTAGGCGATGATCCTCTCTTGAGTCGGTGGACTGAACGATTAGCGCAGAAGATAATCAGTTGCCTATCCAGATCGCGCGCGGATCGAACATGAACCACTCACGCTTGAGCGATGATGTCACTGCCACGAAGCAGGAACGGCAGAGCTCGCTGTTGAACTTTGTTGGGTGGACCGATGCTGATGGAGATAGGACACGTCAGAAAACGATTAGCGAAGATTCCTATAGATCCAACCGAGATGACATATGCTCACCCATATTTGAGGATACCCCTCAACAACTCTGGAACGAGTCCGACCTGGTCCCATTTGGCAATGTTGTGGCTCGCACCGGATCCTAGACTGCTCCCTCCAGGAGTGAGTGGACCGGGTGGGGGACCAGGCCAACCTCCTTGAGACGGGCTATCACCATTCAAACCTCCGCCCAGAACCTGAAAGATACGAAGAAGTGCTCAGTTACGTGCAGGTTATACACAGATAATTGACTACGGGAAACGAACCTCGAAAGAATCCATTCTGGCGAAATTTCCGACTGGACGTCTCGACTTCAGTCCTCCGCCCTCGGTGCTGGGTCCAACTGCGCTAAAGCTTCTTCCCATAGTGGGCCTTCCTCCTCCAGCTAAGCTGCCACCGGGTGTCGTGGCACCGCTGGGACTCGAGTGATTCCATTGAGGATTGCTGTTGGAGGAAGTAAGGACTGACGGCGAGGCCATGGCCTTGCGGGGGGAAGATAGGGAATTGCCCGTCGACGAGGTTGGACCAGCGTCTTTGTGGTCACCTCCTCGAGGAGTCGTGTTGTTGGTATTGAGGGTGAGCTTAGATGTGGGTAGAACGAGGTTGAAACCCGCGCCGGCTGCACCAGATCCAGCGCCGCTTCCGAGGGGATGTCGAGATTCAAAGGGCGTACCAGCTCCAGGTGTGAGCATACTGCCTCCCGGGGTCAGCATACCGCTCCCACTGTGATCCCTTGAGTGGCTAATTGGGGGCGGAAGCCCAGAGACGGAAGGAGTGCCAGGTCGCGAGGGGGTGGCAGCTGGGTCAAAGTTGGGAAGAGGATGGCCGAAGTTATGTTGGGAGACAGCTAGCGCCTGAAGCTGGGCTACTGAGGAGGAGAGAGCGATGACCTGACTGGTGATCAACTTGAATGCCTCAGATGAAGTGAGGTCGTCCTCATTGTTGTTATTGGGGGATAGGCGGGAGCTGAGCGAATCCGCGGCTTGAGAGCCAGAGTCTGAAGCCGCCGAGGACGACGACTGACCCGAAGAAGAGGAGGAGCCACGGAGTAGGTTGGAGAGGGTGGTATTGATGGTGGAGAGCTGAGATGCGAGAGTAGAGACGGACGTTTCCTGGTGTTGGATACGGTTCATGAGAGACTGACATGGCAAGTAAAGCGATGCGATTTAGTGTGATCCTACCAGATACCGACAGTGTATACGAGCTCGAGATGAAGATGATGGGCAGAGAACAAGCGGCTCACGTTGACGAGGGGACTCTTCCTGAGCAACCTCTCGAACTCGTCATTGCCTCCCCATTCATGTCCGTTGGGCACGATGCCTCCTGCGATTCCGAGCCCATGGGCGGCTTCCCACCCATCACTCCTATCGCTAGTTCCACTCAGCCTATTGTTCGCCTTCCCTGCACTGCTGCTCCAGATATCGTCACCTGAGGCTGAACCTGGTCCGCTCGGCGGCTGCCTGTGACTCCCGGGTACAAGTTTCCTCGACAACCCAGGTGGTGGTCCGCCAGCTGAGTTTGTGTGGCCGACAGAAGTTCTCATGCTCTGCTCTCGGTTGAGAGATGAGACCGTCTCAGTCGCAGAGCTCGAAGGGACGCTCCTCAAAGCAGGAGGGGTAGGAGCTTGTTGCAGCCCGACGTTTGGGCTAGTCGGAAAGGCACCTGGTGGATTGGGCGTTCCTGGAGCGGCTCGATTTGAGGGCTGGGTGGGCGATATCTTGTGATCGAAGAAGGATTTAGGAGGATTGGCTTCGCCCGTCGGGGAGGGAGAAAATGAGGTGTGCTGGGAGCGAAGGGGAGAGGGAGAAGGAAGGGCGGGAATGTGATTGGCGGGCATGTTTTAGGGGCCCAACGGATCGAGCTGGTGGTTTAACTAGGACTATGCCACGAGCGGTGTCAAGGCTGAAGGAAATAGGAAGGGAAGGCGAGGGGAGAAGGATCGGAAGAGGGAAAGAACAGAAGAGGATGTCTCGTCAGTCTCTGACCAGCGGTTGTAGGCGCAGAGGCCTGAAGGGAGAATTCAGGGAATCCAGATGTGTGAGACGGGAAGGAGTAGGGAGAGGAGACTGACGCTATTGATACAAGCACAGACGAGAATGGTTTGGGCGAGAGAGGAGTTGATGGATCGACTTGGCCTTCATTCACTTTTGGGTTTGCTCGAAACCGACGTTCGTCATCTCGATGACACAGTTCATGAAATCATCATCATCATCCTCAACGCTCAACAGAAGTACACTCATAAGAGAACAACAACTATGAAATCTATGCGAACAATCTTAACAGCACAACAATGAGAACGACACGTTACAGGGGGGAGCCACACAAGGAATAACTGTTGAGGCGAGAGGGTTCAGCCCAATCTCCTGACCTCCCACACGCTCTTCTGCACTAAATCGCCCTCCATCCCACCCATCGACCATTCAACTAAGCCCGTACCGTACTTACCCGACGTGCCGCCGACCTCGATCTTACTGTCGACTCCCAAGAGGCGAGGGACATCGTCTCGAGATGAGTCCGCCGAGAGCAGATGGAATGCTCCGACAAGATCGCCGTCGGCCGTCTCTCGTGTATAGCGTCGAGCATGAGATCGGCGTTGGTGGGATGAGAGTATGCCGATGGGGGTGTAGTCGCGGTCAGGAGAGTCGGGCGAGTCGGGTGAATCAGGAGAGTCAGGAGAATCGGGAGAGTCTCCCTTGGGTTTGGTATAGAAGGGAGGAACATCGGGGAATTGATCAGAATTGAGGGGAGAGTTGTCCGAGTTCAGGGGGGAGTTGTCGTTGTTGAGAGGTGATTCGTCCGAGTTGAGAGGGAAGTTGTCCGCGTTGAGGAAGGTGTCGCGGTTGGCAGTAGTGTCGGGATCGAGGGAAATGTCGATGAGATCGAGGAGTGATCTTTGGATGAGAGAAGGAGTGGCTGGACTCGCGCCTGAGGGGATAAGGAGCCAAAGAGGGGTGGAAGATCGCGAGCAGCCAACCAAGGATCCGACCTGAAAGAGAAGAATCGCATCTGTCAGCCACGGCCCAGAGTGGGGAGAGATTTAGAAGATTGACTTACGTTGTCATCAGCACTAAGGCACATCTCGTTTCCGTTGACAAATCGGATCTCCTTGTTTCCCTCCTCGCTCAGCACGTGCCAGGTGGCTGGCAGTTTTCCGTTTGGGCGAACGCTGTCGATCCCCTCATCATACGTGAGGTATCTTCCGGTAGAGGGACTGAATAAAGTATAGTAGCCGGTCTCGAGGGAGACAGCGAGCGTTTGGAAGCCATCGTTGGGTGATAGGAGGCCTTTCACTGAGGTGGAAAGGATAGAGGCCGATGCGAGGGGCAGCAGGGAAAGGACAGCAAACGTAGAGAGGGTTCCCGAAGCAGGTCGCATCTTGACGAGAGGAGGAGATAGGAAAAGTGTAGGGGTGAATGACAGGGGTGAAGGAGGTAGCACTAAGAAGAGGTGGAGGCCAAAGCTGGAAGATTGGAGAGATTCAGAGGTAGCTGTTAGAGGAATCGGAGTCTGCGTGAGGTTCTCGAGTCCTTTTGACTTTGGAGAAACGACAGGGGTGAAAGGCTTGGTCAGGAGAGAGAGGAGGGACAGGTACCGATTCGGGCCGAGTCTAAAAAGGCGGTCATCGCCCCTAACAAGCCTTCAGCATAAGACCTGCCTCTTCCTTCTGCTAGGTGGAGTTTGATCGTCAGGGTCATTCAGTCATCAGGGGTCACAGGCAAACAAAAAAAATCGACGGGAAGCAAGGGATCCCTTTCAGGCCGTCCCAACAAGTCCACCCATACACTCTCTCCCGCCCTCGTCTGACCATTCGTCGTAGCTTGGAGAGTTACCACCAAAGTTGTTTTTCATCAAGTTCGTCTTGTGCTTCTTGCCTGGCTGAGCCTTGGTGCCGTCCGGACTGATGAGAGAGAAGTACGCGTAGATTTGAGGGAATTGATTGACTGCCCAAACCGACGCGACGAGCACGAGAATGGTGGCTAACGTGTTGTGATTCGGGTTGTACTCAAAGTTAGTGGCATTAATCGGAAGTAGAATGGTTCTTGTAGTAGACAATGCGAGAGATGCTTACCCAGGAAGCGTTTGATCTCTTCAGCCTTGTTTCGTTCGACGTCTGTTCGAAGATCGTTTAGAGTGACAAGCCATTTGCCGTTGATTTCCTGTTTTGGGGAGATCCATCGAATGAATGGTTGCCCGCAAGCATCGATTCCACATGTCGCCTGCTCACCTCAATCCCAATTCCATACGCTTGCTGTTCCGCTCGAGTGTCAGCCTTACGGTTGTGCAGCTCCATCTCAATACTACAGATATATCAGATGGTGCCCCAATCAGTATGAAGAAACTGTGGTGCCTGAAGATAGACCAAGTCAAGGAGGCATACTCGTGTTTGAGCTGATCGATTCCTTCCTTGATGGTGACGGACAAGCTCTCGACTTCACGCTCGGCTGTCTGGACCAGGCCCGCTCTGGTAGCCGAGGCACTCGTTGTCCGTAAGCTGAGCAAGTTCTTGACATCAGTGATCTCGGCGCTGAACCTATAAGCGAGCTGATCAATCCGGTGAACCAAACAAGAGCTTTGTTAAGTGCTGTGCATGTGTGCCCTATAGATGGAGACATCACCCACATTTTCGGCTCCTTCCTTGTCTAAGATATTCCGCTTAGCTTCATCCTTGCGGCTAATGACGAGAGATCTCGTAGCAAACATGATCTCGTGAGCAAGTCCTCTCGACATGTCGGCTCCCTCGAGATGCTTTACCAACGCGTGCGTATCGAAGGGATGAGGTGAGAGCTCCCTGGGTAGTAGCGGCACGGGAGGGACTGGCGGAATCTCTAGTGGATCAGGTAGAAGAGAGGAAGATCCAGAGGACGAATGAGTCGAGCCCTGGTCTGCGTAGGGATGTTGAGAGGGAGAGTCGGAATGAGATGAGGATGCCGAGGAGTTGTCCTCTCCGAATGCTGATGGTAGAGTAATGATGGGATGATTGGTATGTGCGGGTGTATGTGAGAACGGAGCGGAGGGAGCAGGGTCGATAGAGGATGGTGTGAGTGGGGGATCGTTTATAGAGGGTTGATCGATGGCGGCAGCCGATCTTATCCGAGGTTGTGCAGTGACGATGGTCCTCAATATACGGGAGGACTGGGAAAGTTTGAATTTACGGGTAAGCATCTCGAATGTTGGGTTGAATGATGGACGAAGTGGATGATAGAATGACGTTCGGTTCGTGCGGCAGTGGGCAACCCCAGCACTTTGGAATCCTTTTCTTTTCTTTTGTCCTTATCGTCAGTCACTCAGCCAGCATATGTAGCATGGACTATCTACGATATACATCTTCATAAGTAAAGTTGCATCATGTATCACTTTCTCACACTGCCAAGATCGAAGCACCTCCATCGGCCGTCAGTCTCTTCCTACCTCTAACAACGAGGTAGCCTCTGCCGAGCTGTCCAACCGACGGCTCGCTACTAAGTCCGAACCCATTCAGCCTTTCTTCCAGTGACAGATCGTCGCTCATCTGCGACCGAGCACACAATGCTGATGGCGCGATGACGAGTGCCGTACCCGTCTAGGATCAGGGCCGAAGAAATGTCCATTCAGCTAACAAAGCGAAGCTGATGACGAATGGCCTGAGCAGACTGGAAGAGATATCTCACCCTGAGCTTCACGACCTTATCGAATGCCTCGTCATCCAACTCGCTATGGTGTTTTGACAGATGTGCCCACCACTAGTATGACAAAGGGAAGGAAGCTGAAAACGTTCGATCATGACTGAATCATGACATGGGAGAAGTAAGGATGGAGAATAACTAACGGAAGCTGACGAGAAGCGATGCAGGATGATGATGGACGTTAGAGCCAAAAGAGCAGCAGGAATAACGTCGGGCTCCTGAGTTGAGAAGATGACGCCTGAAGGAAAAGTTTGCCATGAGGTGAGCACTATCTGCAACAGGGTCGATCAGATGCAAAAGCTACCCACGCATCCCGTAGTGTCGCATCATCCGACAGATGGAAAGCAAAGTGCCAGTGAATCGAGCAGAGCCGCCCGACACACCGAGGTACTTGTGAGCTTCGTCTAACAGGCATACCTGGATGAAAGACAGAGTTTCAATGCTCATCAGCGTATAATGGGCAGGACAGACCAGGTCCGGAGGGTGCTCTGACCTTGCCTCCTCCACCGACATCAGCTCGTATGAACAAATTGAGGCAGATCTCAAACAGGCTACATGATTGTGACGGATCGATGAAAGGATCTGTCAGGTCGAAAATGGTGACGGTTCCCTTTGCGAACATCTTGCGACTTCTACTCGTCCTTCTGGCATGCTCGCATCGTACGCCTCGTGGATCCGCCCGCTCCTCGCTGTCAGCATCGATACGGATTGTGATGAGTCAAGATCTGTAGTTTCTCTGCTCGCTCGGCTGACAGACGGACGTCGAGAAAGGACGACTTACAGGAAGCTTTCCAGGAGTGCCTGACGCATCTCTAACCCTGCAAGCTGAGCGGGATTGAAGCTAGCCTTCCTATCCTCAAGTTTTCGGAGGAACGCACTGTACGTAAAATTCTCTCCAAGCTGCGAAAGGATGTTGAGGAGGACAGTGATGTAGAGTGGAGGTTCGCCCGAGTTACCAACGCCAAGCCTGAACGAAAACAAAAGAGTCAGGCGATGTAGAAGAAGAGTCGAAAGGACGATTTTACGCACATCGAAAGCATTGATCGAGCGTCCAGATCCCTCTCCGAGACATAGAGCGGCAGAACGATGGCGGTCGGCACCTTGGCCTTGTATACCTCTGTCATGGTGACGAAAGAGGCAGGCGAGACGTCTACATCGATAGGGTGTGGATGAAGAGTCATGATCAGGTTGCTTTGTCTGTTCTACCCGTCCGAAATGTTTTAACTCACAGACCACGACAGGAGGGACCTTAACGCTCGGATCTTTGCAGTTGGCGATAAATGCAGCCTCGCAAGGTGAAGCAGCTGCTCCAACTTCACCAACGTGAAAGATACTCGCAGACAGAGGCGATCGAAGAGAGCCGACCTGAGGATGAGACAGAAGCATCGACTCGAGCAGAAGAGAAACGGAATGACTCTGTTATATCTCAAGGTCAGCACATGCTAAGGACCGGAAAAGTGATATCACAATAACAACGGACCTTTCCACTTCCTTGGACGCCGCAGATGACTGTAGAGGAAGGTGCATTCGTGTTTATGTAGAGCCTTGGATCGGTTGGATGAGGGTCGAGTCCTTTTGAGCTGAAAGGTTCGACGGACATTAGCATGCACCCTCTTCGATTTCAATCAATTGTCCACTGAACTCTCGTACTGAGTGGAAATCAATCGACCATAGCAGCCATATCTGTCAGAGAGAACCAAATCGAGGGCATGTGGTCAGTAAAATCTACAGAGGTCGGTCAGTCATCCACAAAGGCCTCAACGGACTGAGGGAAGTCTCTCTTCTGGGTAGCAGGAGGCAATATATTGAGTACATCTTGTGAGAACACCGGCGCATTGACGAGTTCTATTTGGACCAAGGTAACAGAAACGATTGAGCGCCGTCAAGATGGCACCCCTGAATGATTTCAAAGGACTGACCGTGTGATCCGAGAGCAGCAGCATCATCTCCATCATCAAGCAGATCTAAAGTTGTTGGTCCGGTCTTTCTTGGCTCCAGCGTGAAGGAGAACTTTGCCGAGCCGGATTGCGATGCTGCCTGGCTTGAAAGGTTTGAAGAGGACGCCAGACCCGGATTCGATGGCACCGTCTGAGGTTTCAACTTGGAGGGGACTGCAGCAGGATGTATCGGGGTCTGGAAGGAGAACGACGAGGCGGCTGGTATCGAGAAAGGGGCAAGGGGAGGAGTAGCGTCGATTCGAGAACCTGCAAGCAATGTCATTCAGACGCAACTAGCTAGGGGCTACTGAGAAAACAAGACTATGAGCTTACTGGAAGCTCGATCAAGTACACCTGCAGGCGTCTTTCCAACCAATGAGCCTACGTGGTTTTATCAGGCCCGATAATCAGATGAAGGTGCAATGGAGCGAGACGACATATCAACAGACTCACCACTTGCTCGATGACGCTGCCAGTTTTCTACTCTCAGCTCCTGAGTATTGACAAAAATAACAGTTGAAAGTAACGTTAAGCATAAGAATCTGGCGCGAAGAACTGAGGTTGGTGCATGCGGTCGAAGGGTGAGCGAACCTGAGGACTCTTTGAAAGGTCTTTGTTCTCGCGAGTCGTCGTACTCATGAAGATTTCGGAGTGTTGAATTGGAGGACGGTTGTGTGGCTGAGCTTCGAGCCACGTATCCTGTACATAATCTCCGCGAGAAGACGCCGCACGAGGCGAACGCGAGGGTACAGAACCAGTCGACGCCGGGGAGACGGAATAGGCGATCTGGTCGGACTTTGAAGCCGTGTGCAAGTCTAAGAGATCGGTTGGGCTGGACGTTGTGGACCACGACATGTTGGGGGAAGAAGTCTGAGTAGCTGCGCGATATTTGGAGTCAAGGTGGAGGCTGAAGCAAAGGTGCTGCGCGATTTGTTGATGCGAGTCTGCTGGTAGATTGACAGGTAGGCTGAGTCCAAATACAGAGTGGTCACGACGGGCTCAGTGATGGTGTAGGAGGTCGAGGATCGAATCGGGGTGGGCCCAAGAGTTGAACGTGGAATTGGCAGGACACTCATATCGTGCTCCGACTCATATCCATTTCTTTCCCTCTTCTCCCCGTCTACAAGGACGTGACTGGCTTGCCATGACACCTCTCCTGCGACTTGATGCGAAATATGTTTCATCAAAGTCAGTTGGCAGACTCTACAGCTGATTATCATCGTACATCATCGACGACGAAAGACTCGTCGGACACCAGCTCAACATCATCGGCGAGGACTTCTGCTTCGGCTCCTGCTCCTGCTTCGGCTCAGACTCCTGCTGTCTCGGCTGTCGAGACTTCTCTGTCGCCCTCGGGCCTTTCCTTTCCCAACCGGACTTAGGCTCCTGCTAAGACTCCTGCCCCTTGAATCATCCGACTCGTCCGAATATCGCCTCCTTCTCGCAGGAGGGGGCGAGGAAGATCGTCGCCTTCCTCGACCTATGGGCGAAATACTTCTTCGGCCAGGAGAGGGGGCGCGTCGACTGGGGGGAGGCGAAGGAGATCGTCGTCGTGGAGAGAGGGCTCGTCGAGGAGGGGAGCGCGAGCGAGAGCGCCCGCCTCCAACATTTCGACGAGGGGGAGGTGATACAGAGCGGGTCAACGAGCGATCTCGACCTCGGGTCGAGCGGGGAGGAGGGGAGGGATCACGTCGGACCGATCGAGAAGGCGAGGGAGACCGAGGAGGTGGTCGCGAGAGGGCTGCCTTCTCAGTTGCCTTTCGACTACAACGTGAGGCATGAAGGCGCGATGGCAGTGAGTACAAATTGTCGATCACTCGCGGGACCCCGAAGAGGCCAAAGGCAAACATCGCAGACTCACGCTCTCTCCTGATCCCTTCGTCTCTTCTTTTCAGCTTCTTGTCTCTCTTCTTGCAACCTCTCCTGCTCCTTGGCCCTCTCTAGCCTCAATCTATCCTTCTCTTCGTATCCAGCTTTCTTGATCTCCCTGAGTCTGGCTTGCTCCTCTCTGTCAAAGGCTGCTCCCTCCTTGTAACTCGCGCCGACTCCAAAGGCGGAACGCATGCGAGTAAGTTCGGCTTCCTTTGCGGCCGCAAGAGAGTGTGTGTCGTGCTGCTTGAGTAGCTTGGGATTGGTAGCAGCAGGGAGGCTGGCAAGCAGTTTCGAGCGGAGCGCCTCAACTTCGCTGAGGATGTCCTCTTCTGGGAACCTAGGGCGAGATATACGGCGAGCAACGGCGAGGTAGAACAACAGATTAGCTCCTACTCGTACCAGATAAAACTGAGGAGGAAGCCAACAAGGAAGGCAGTATAGGGAGAATCGAGAGCTCACTCACCCTTTCTCCTCGAGCTCGTCAGCCAACTCAGCGCACCTGACCTCAACCGCTCGTTTTTTCTCGTGTTCTAGAATCCCTGGGTCCGCTTGTCGATGCTTAGGAAAGTCATCCATAGCACCAAAAGAGTTTGCTCCTGAGCCGAATCCTCGCTCGGGAGGTCCATCACGAATTCGGAACGAGGCGTTCGATTTTACGACTGCGAAGGATTGGGAGAAGCGAAGGGACATGTTGAGTCGATAGCGTAGACGGGTATGTAGCTGTGGCGATGCTCACCGTATCCGTTGGTACCACTACGAGGAAGTGCAGAGAGGAAGCAGACGCGTCAGACATTGGATCCTCCACACGGAAACGTGAATGCTACACACCTTCCACGCGCCGTCGCGAGACCTGGAGGGTAGAGAATTAACGATTGAGCGAGAGAAGCGACCGATTAAGCGAGGACATGTCACAGAAGACACATACCGATGCCGTTGTACATGTCGAAAGGTTTAGGTTAGGAATGTAGGGTGGGAGTCTGGACGGACGTCAGACGGTTCCTCGCCAAATGCCATCGATCTCCCTCCCTCATCTTTTATTTCATTTCACGCATAGGTCAAATGTCATCTAAAGAGACTCATAGATAGAGAATGAGGGTACAACAATCCTGAATCAAATAGACATCGAGACCTCGCCAAGCTCAGCTTCGTCCTCATCCTCGCCCTCATCGCTCTCGACGCTCTCGTCATCGTCCTCGTCCTGCTCCAATTCATCTTCGGAAGAGCTGTCTCCTCCAAGCGAAGAGAACTGGATAAAATCGTCTTGATTCTCGATGTTTGCGCTCTTCCTACCGGATGACGTTGCACCCTCAACCCCGTGCGTGCGTCGTCTCTTGGTCCCCCGATCGTCCTCCTCATTATCATCCTCTTCTTCTTCCTCCTCCTCGGCGTCCTGATCTTGGTCTTCCTTGGAGCGTTTCCCGGGCGAAGGGGCTGGCAGCTGCTCCTCTCTCCCACTCTGCGCTCGAAGGATGTGCCTCAGGCCGCACTTGCCTCCTCGCCTGCAGGTCCCTTTCTCGGTCCATTCTTTGCACTCCCATGCGTGTCGCTCGCCGCAGCTCGCTCCTTTCTCACAATACCCATACTTGACAAAGTCGCTGCACAAGCTGGCGGTCTCAGCGACTCGAATGTGAGGGTATAGACACGCATCGCCAGCACGACAGAGACCCGACGATTGAAAGTGGACACAGGATGGGGTGTTGTGTGCGGTCGGAGAGTGAGAGAGGGGGCACGAGAGGGCGGTGTGGGAGCAAGACGACCGAAGAAAGTGGGGACAGATTGACAGTTTGTCGGGCGAGTGGGTGTAAGGGCACGAGAGGGCGTTGTTACATCGACCTGTGTTGATTGCCCAAGTAGGAGATGGGCACAGAAAGGGGAAATTAGAGCACTGAAATTTAGCAGGAGATCGAACCTAAAGCTGAGAAGGCAGGCGTAGGAGGATAGAAGGGACCTGTCTTGGTAAAGTATCGGCAGAGAGCTTTTGGTTTCGAGGGCTTTGAGCGACCGTCTGACTTAGGGCGTTGGTCGTTTCTACGGGGACATTTCCACTCCATCAGTGTCTAAACGTCCAGGCTAGCTGCCAGGTCGTGGGTAAGGGGAACTAAGCAGCGAACAAGCGCACCTTGCCTTTTGGATCCCGTTAAGCACGAGCGACAGGTTTCCAAGTCGTTCTCTCTTCGCTGCTAATGGATCGATCTTGCCTCCAGAGGCTCTCCTCCTGTTTCGGACAACAGCAGCGGATAGCAGATTGCCTGACTTTGTTCGAACGTAATCTTGACCATGGAGAGAGGTGCGACGTGAAGGAGTTCCAGGGTCGACTTGACCTGCATCGGACGTAAAGCTACAGATTAGCCCCAGACTTTGTATACCGAGGAAGACCGACTCACCCTCAACTCGGTTGAGCTTGGTCCCCGAGGAATCGAATTCGAAGGCGATGCCGTCAATGACGACCTGACGAGAAGAACCCGACGCTGATGAAGTTGCAATGCTTTCGGTCACGCGTGGTTTGACAGGCGCAGGTGGGCGGGCTAAGCGTGCTTTCTCTCTGGTTTAGTGACGATGGTCAGACTCGAAGAGGATCAAATTGCCCAGCAGGCGAAGAGGAATGAAGAGCGGAGAGAGAACAGAGTACTAGACGTAGAACTCACGTCTTTGCAAACGTTTGAGAGTTCATCAGGCTCATGTTTCGGCCATTGGATTTCACCCAGCCAGTCGTGCTCGCCGAAACATCAGCCGGTGCAGACGAAGCCGAGGGCTTTGCCACAGCAGCAGAGGAATCCTTTGGCTGAGCTGACACGGAGCTGGGTCCCGACAAAACGAGCGACTTATTCCGAGATGAAGGCTTTGAGTTAACAGAGCTATATGGAGGTCGATAGGAGTATGCCTTTGGCGGTCGAGCAGGCGGTGCTGAGGTAAAGGTGGACGGCGGAGCTGAAGCCGTTTTGCGCTGATTGATGGCAGCTACCGCAGGACGAAACAGACTGGAGCATGAGGTGAAGCGTGTAGTTAAATGCTCTGCTCTAATCTACTGACCGTTGAGCTTGGCGATCTCTGCGAGTAGAGCGGCGTCTTCGGACATGGCAAGAGTTGGAAGGATCTGGGAGGAGAGTGGTTGCGTCAGAGGTCTCTGATGATTCCTCCTGGTTAGTCCTTCCCCTTAGTTTAATCGAGGGATAAAATCCTTTGGCGTCCTACAGTCTCAGTCATGAGACGACGGTAAGAAAAATCTAATCTACTAGACAATGTTGAAGAACGTCACGCAGCAGTCAGACTCTCAACTTGATCTCTCTCTATCTTCCACCCCATTTGCAGTCACTATCAATTCCACATCCTTGCTTTCGACCTATCCTTAATGTCCATGCCATCGAGCCGTCTTACAATCACTACGGATTCGCGTCCCTCGCGTTCACCATCTACGTCAGCTCGCCCTTCAACCAGCATGTCGAACCTCTCTCGACCTCGAACTACAGGCGCGTCCACGCCGGGCGCTCGCGGGACCAGCTCCGGTGCAAAGTCTGTAGCAGAAGAGTACGGAAGTCGATATGTTGTTGCCATCATCGAGGGAAGAAGTGAGCAGCATGTCTGCGTGTTGGAGTCGTCTTGAGTCTGGCCGCATACATGTCACTTACAACTAACCCGCCCTGCTCAGGCATTGGCAAGGAGATCGGCATGGCCGGTAAGAAGGACAGACGGCGAGCTGACTTAGTCCTGATATATGTGCTGACGCGACGCACTCAGCCTACGACCAAACGACGAGCTTCGTTTCCATCACTCAGGTTGGTCGACCCCCCGGACCGACCTTGCCAGAAAGGCTCGCTCGCTTCTGCGTTCATACTTCCTCTGCTCCTTCGTAGCTTGGAGACAACCAGGCATTCACCAAGACCTTCCATCACCTCTATCTCCACTCGCCGTCCGTCATCCTCGTCACCCACAACGCCTTGCCTATACCGGACCAAGCATCGACTCGACGTCAGAACGGCATCAAAAGATCGGATGAGCCTTCTCAATTGGTCCTGTCCCTAGATGATGCGTTTGATGCCGAGCTTCTACCAATCAACAGGCGATACTGGAACGAGGAAGCAGGTGTGTACTTTGCAATGTCAACGAGCGAGAAGGAGAGACAACTGACAGCCATGTTTAGGGTTGACTTTCATTAGGCAGTTGATGATGGATGTGAGTCAGATGGCTAGCTTAGTCTAGTTCGCTAACTTGAGCTGAAGGCGAATCATCTGCCAGGACGAGAATAGAGCTGCTGTTCTCACAGCAGCAGACACCAAGCGAGTCAGATCAACGTTCTCAATCGTCAGACGCCTTGCTGAATCCATCAGGACATAGATATCTTGGCCTCTGCGCCGTGTCCGCTCTTTTCCAGTATCTAGATTCGTCGATGGCCATCTCATTCGCTCCAGGCTCACTCAGGATCCGCTGGGTTGCTCTAGAGGGTATATCCTTCTCCCTTGACATCCACGCCTGGCTCGAGAGTTGAAAAAACTTCCCTCTTCCCTTGCCACGTAGGAACAATGTAGTCCGTCTCCCTTACACAGTTTGACGTTTCGGGCACGACTGACTTGAATCATTTGGTCCTCAGCATCGATACCGATACCGCAAAAAACCTGGAGCTCGTCACGAACCGACATAACCCCAAGTCTTCAATGACCCTCTTTGGTTCGAGTGGGCCTATTATCCTCTCAATTTTTATGTCTGAGCTGACAAAGATGGTCTCGCTATAGGCGTGCTGAACAAAACTTTCACGCCTATGGGAGCTCGACTACTCCGCTCCAATCTGCTTCAGCCTCTGATCTATCCACAGACGCTGACAATGAGGCTCGATGCCGTGGAGGAGCTGCTTGGGCACGAGGATCAATTCGAGGCTACCAAGCGAGCACTTAAGGGCATGACGCAGCTCGATGTGGACAAGCTGATTGCTAGCGTATGTCGTGCATCATCCTCACTCGCTTTACTCCTAACTTCATTCGAGGCTCAAGCAGATGTGTTGCACGTCGTAGCTTGCTCAGAGGGATTCAACGACGAACGTAAGTTGATCTTGTCTCTAAATTGAGCAATACATGCTGACGATGAACGTAACCAGGTCAAGAGAGCTCAGACCCGAGTCAACCAGATGCTCACTCTCCGGGTGGTTGTTCGATCTCTCGTTAGCGTATGTTCTGCCGTCGAAGGCTCCCAATCTGAGTTGCTGACCAGGATTCACGAGGTTAGGACGCGAATCCTTTCGGTCATTTGGGTCTGGGGTCATCATCTTACAGCTAACAAGATCGCTTGCGATGTGTCGCAGGCTCTTTCTGATGCTAGATTGGACCGAATCGACGAGATGATTAGAGAAAAGCTCGAGGATGATCCTGCAGCGGGCACCGGCAAGAAGAGCGGACTAGCCGCAAGGTGCATAAGAATTGTTACCTCTCGAGCTTGGCACTCTGTCCACATCTAAGCAGCATCATCCTTTCCTCAGAAACGCGCGCATATACGCCGTCCGGGCCAACTGCAATCGCCTACTCGATGTTGTACGAGAGACGTCAGTCCTCTTTGGATTGCTCCTTCTCAATTTGACTTCGTCAGACTAATCTAGGTGCCCCCAACAATCGTAGATACAAAGAAAATGTCAATGACATCCTTGAGCTGGGAAAGATGTACCAAAGTAGGTCACTCGATCGGGTCAGCACCTCATATTGAAAGACACTGACACATCAGACCGCCTCGGATAGCTCAGTACAGTCTACCATCGCTTGCCATCCATTTCAACGAGTCCAACTTGTCCATGTCTGTCCACTCGTCCGATCTCGTGGATGATAGGCTCCCATCGGACTTCAAGAACATCACCAAGAAAGCAAATTCGACGTACTCCTGCTCGACACTCGAGTTGATGAAGTTACAAAGACGATATAACGACATGATCGACGAGATTTTCCTCCTCAGTGACCAGTATGATTGATCTTTCTCACCGTGCTTAAGTGACCCGTCCGTTGGGACTGATACAACGAACGCCTGACCGCCCAGAGTGATTCAAGAGCTTCTGGCAGATGTTGTTGGAGAGATAGGTGCGTTATATGAAATCATCCGGATCTCTATTGTGGAACTGACGGCTCAAGGCTTATCGCTGTCTCACAGGCATTCTGTACAAAGCGTCCGAGGCGGTACGTCCAATCATCAACTGTATCGCTGCTGATCTTGATATGACCTCGCTTACGTCTATCTTGTCCAGATATCCATGCTGGATCTTGTGTTTTCATTTGCGTATACTGCTTCCGCCCAGAACTACACGAGGCCAGAATTTACCGATACGCTGGCTCTCGTCGGATCCCGTCATCCGTACGTGCCTCGTCTCGCTCCTGCTTCTATCGGTGTACCATCTCAGTCAGGTTCTTCTTCTCTTAAGAATCCTTGACAAGTTTGAGGCGAGATGTGTAGCCAACGATGCATATAGTGGCGAGGCCTCCAATTTCCAGATTGTGCAGGGTCCAAAGTAATTTTTCGCACAGTACCTTGTCAAAGAGATGGCGGGCTCATGTCTCCAGGCTCCCGTACTTCTGTAGCATGTCCGGCAAGACAACCTACATTGAATCCCTCGGACTTCTTGTGAGTTTCTCTTCGATTCCAACTTTTGTCGAAACGTGGCTTGACTCAGCGTTGTCTCCTGCTTTAGACCGTGCAAGCTCTCGTCGGTACGATCAAACTCAAGCAGGACTGAAGAATTTTCATTGGATATAGCTTTACAGTGTTTCTCTCTCCGACACTCTTCCCGTATACAGGATCGTTCGTGCCCGCGGAGTATGCGTCGTTTCCACGATTTGATTCTTTGCTCTCCAGACTCTCGAACGAGGATAACATGGCAGGGTACGTACTCTTTGCTCTAGCCTGACTATGGTGAGATGAGTCAGAACACGAGTCACATGCTTCACACTCCATCTCTGCGCATAGATCACTGTCGACGTTCGCACTAGAGATGCGCACATCTGCTTCGATCCTCTCGTTGGTATCCCCAAGTTCACTCGTGCTCATCGACGAGCTGGGACGAGGGTCAGTTGAGATCGATCCTTCACCGTCCCAGCAGAGGATTCATCCTGTATGGCTGAGCTGACTTTAGGACGGGATTTCACAAGCACGAGTCCAAACGAAGGCATCGCTATCGCTCACGCCATTGCCGAGCAGCTGATCAAAAAGCAGGCAACCGTGTTCTTCACGACTCACTTTCACGACCTGAGCATGACCCTTTCGGGTTACCCCACCGTCAGAAAGTGAGTCGCTGCAGGAGGCAAGGCGGGGGAGTCCAACCAGTTCAAGCTCCGGTCCGATCGCTGACGGGCGTGAGATGATGCTTGCTTCCTGTCAGCCTTCACCTGCAGGTGCAAGTATGTATCCATTATCATGGCCAGCTGACTGTCTCCATTCCTTTCCGCCTCCTTCCATTTCTGGTGCTGATCGCGTGTAAGCAATAACCGATAGAACAAAGAATCCTTAACGTTTCAATACAAGGTTCTTCACGGGACGACCGATCACGATTCTCGATACGGTCTCGCAGTAGCTCATGTCGCCGCTTTGCCGGCCGACGTCCTTTCGGTGGCTACTGGTATGTGATGATGATTGATTCGATGAACGATCGTGCAACCTTCCATCCAACTGATCACGCACAGACAGACATCTCAACCCGGCTCTCATCAGCCGAAGCCGCCGGTCGAGCCGCCTCAGTCTCATCTCGAATCACCCGTCGTCGAAGAGCTTTGCTCGAGATCAAGGAGAAGCTCGTCCACGCGCTCAAAAGTGATTTGGATGATGAGAGTTGGTTCAAGTATCTTGGGTGAGATAGTCGCGCACGCAGATAGGGGTTGATGAGGACCGAATCGAGCTCACCTTCCATCATCTCCGGGTCCAATTTTCACCACTTGATCAGTTTTCTACAGATGGAGGCGGTGCAACAGTTGCTAACAGCTCAGGGACAACGTCCCGATGAGAACACAGACTGAGATGACGCTCAGCAGGTTTGACGCCTTGCGGGCTGTGATGGCGATTGATGATTTCAACGACCTCACGCGTGGTGATAGTAATGTGATGCATGTGATCGAGCCAAAAACCCAAAGGAAAAGGTAAAAAACAACTCAAGAGAAAGGTAGAGGAAAAGGGTAGATAGATGGCAATCTATGTATGTCCGATGGATCAACGGTGATGCGTCTATTGGGGTTTCGACGGTCTGGGGTATAATTTTAGGCGATGTTTCCGGCCTTGAGCTTGGCATCGTAGTACCTGACCATCTCTGTGAATCGGGAAGAACAACAGGATGAGACGAAACAGATTCAAGATCAGTACCGGTTCGTAAGCAGGATGAGGGCGACGGGAGCAACGTACCCTCAACACCACTATGGTATCGGCAGAACCAGAGGGGAAGATATAAGAGTGCCAAGTCGCCGTCGGTCAGTGTCAGATGAAGATCAGCGCCAGATGTAGGACCAACGAATATCACGTACGCAAGAACGCTGAACCGAGGCTGCCAGCTGAGCTCCTTCTTGGCCCTGGCAGTGTCAGGTCGTCGTCGCATGGGGTCATCGGTTGGGATCTCTCGGTGGACGATCTCGACTCGCTTCTTGAACTCTCCGTTCTCCTTCTGAACCTTCTCGACGACCTCTCGGACGGCCTCGGCGAACTCGAGGATGGTGAACTCGTCTGGGTTTCCGATGTTGCAGGGTCGGGTCTCGTCCGAGTTCATGAGGAGGATCAAACCATCGACCAAGTCGTGGACGTACTGAGGATGAAGGAAAGGCAAGTTAGTGGTCGAAATGTCGCTAGAGTGGATTAGGCCGAGAGAGGCTTACCTGGAACGATCGAGTCTGCTGGCCATCACCATAGACGGTCATGTCCTCACCCTTGAGGGCCTGGATGATGCTGGAGAATCGGAAGCAAATGACAGATGGGCGTTAGATTCAGATCGGTAGACATCGCAGACGACGCCGAACGCGAGACAGATAAGACTAACAAGTTGGAGACGACTCGTCCATCGTAGGGGTTCATCCTGGGACCGAAAGTGTTGAAGATTCGGGCAACTCGAACGTCGACGTTGTCCTGTCGCATGAAACCGTAAGTGAGGGTCTAAGGAAGGAGCGGATGGATAGTCAGCTTAGTGGCAAGCTCGGGATCGATCGATTAAGCGCGAGCAATGGGCTAACCTCAGCGACTCGCTTTCCCTCGTCGTAACAAGCTCGGGGTCCAATGGGGTTGACGTGTCCCCTGACGAGACGAATGCGCAGAGGGAAGCAGGTTGAGCGCGAAACCGAGATAGGGGGAGGTCTGGTTGACAAAGTAACACTCACCAGTAGTCCTCGGGCTGGGGGTGAACCTCGGGGTCACCGTAAACCTCTGGGGATAGAGGTACAGCGCAAGGGGTCAGCTCTACACGTGCCTGTGGTAGGCAATCGGCCCAAGAAGCAGCGACCAAATCTCACCAGAGGTACTCGAGATGAGGAATCGGGCCTTGACTCGCTTGGCAAGACCGAGCATGTTAAGAGTTCCCATGAAGGAGGTCTTGATGGTCTTGACGGCGTTGTACTGGTAGTGGGGAGGGGAGGCGGGGCAAGCGAGATGGTAGATCTGGTCGACCTCAATCATGAAGGGCTCAACGACGTCGTGTCGGACCATCTCGAAGTTAGGGTGTCCAACCCAATGAGAGACCTAACGTAGGCGAGCGTGGCACGTGGGAGTTTTGGCGAAGTTAAAATAGGAAGGGAGATATCCAATAAGTGGTCAGTTAGGCGACGAGGAAACCAGTGTACCTGAGCCATCGGTCGCTCATATGACGAAACACACCACGTACGGTAGTTCGGGAACCAGTGAAGAAGTTGTCAACGACAGTGACCTCGTGCCCGAGGAGCATGAGTCGGTCAACCAAATGCGAACCGACGAAACCGGCGCCACCGGTGCTGAAGAAGGGTACAGTAAGGATGTTCCGGGATCAGCGCGTGTTGGCGGGAAGACGAGGTATCGAGAACCAGTGTCAACTGGAGTTGATTGGGTGCGAGGGATGGGAATAGGAATCTGAACGATTGGCAAAATGGGCGGGATCTCAAACTTACACCAAGATCCTCTTCCTCTCGGTGTCAGCGAGAAGCTTGACAGGGGGGAATCGCTGGAGGGTAGAGTACGAGATGGTGTGGTCCTTCTTGCTGTTGGATCGAAAAGATCCGAGACAAGGCGAAGCGCGCAGAGTCAGAGGATGGGAAGAAGCGAAACCAAACATTCGGAGGCAAGCTGAAACGCACTCAAAGATGGACTCGGACTTGTAGGGATCCGACGACTCCTGGTCGAGAGGGGTCGGCTGGAGGGAAGTTGAGATTATTGTAAGGGAGACGTTAGAAGACGATGATAGGTTGAGCGGACGCGAAATGAAAAGGAAGGAAAGGGCCGGACTGAGAAGAGGGGGGGAGGGACGCACGAGGTAGAGCTTTCGAAGAGTGTCGATGGGGACGATGGAGTTGAAGCCGAATCGCTCAGCACCGACGTGGGTGATCTCGTTTCCCTGTTGGTGGATGAGAGGAATGTGGAGATAGAAAGTGGAAGGAAGAAGGAAAGGTCAGCATATATTGTGAGACGAGAGGCCTGGTTGGCCAGATGGGGGACGTGATCAAAGGGAGATTTTTAGGTATGGTGGATATGACTGACGTCCTTTCCAACAGAGGTGTTTGAGGCTGAGGCAGTGACAGACATGACTGGTGAGGGGGAGGTGGAGATGAAGGGACGGGGTCGGGGTGGTGGTAGAGGGTGGAAAGGGTCGAGGCAAGGGGAGAGAGATGTCAGTTTATTCCGAAGAACGCGACTCTCCCGACGGACCACCAAGACCCAACCGAGCTCTCCTCATCCCAACCATGTCCGCTCCTCCCTCATCACCTGCCCCGATCCCATCAGAGGACATTGTCGCTAGAAAGGTACATCCAATCACATCCAACCCACCCAATCGATTCCCATCCTGACATCTCGATTTCCTCCTCGACGAACCAACTAGTTCGACGCCTGCGTAAGTAAACTACTCTCGACCCCTCATCCGACAAACTGTCCTCATTCTCCTCATTCCCTTGCTTCATCTCACTCCCAGATGGCTGATCTCGTCGTCAAGTCTGGTATCGGACTCTCGGTTGGCGTCGTTTCATCTGTCATCCTCTTCAAGCGTCAGTAGCCGCCTTGAATCCTATCTCTCGCCTACTTACCGTCCTACTTTGTTCCACAAGCTCAACGTTTTTTGCTTTTCTTCTCTTCTTCTCGCTCAATCCTCTCCCACAACAGGACGAGCGTTCCCTGTCTGGCTTGCTACTGGTTTCGGAATGGGTCAAGCTTGTACGTCATTCGACCATCTCTGCTTGCTATCCTCGTTGTCATCCATCAGATACCACCTAGTTCACCCTATTGAAATCTCCCTCGCTCATCTCTCGCTCCGCTTTTTCGCCTAGACCAAAACTGCGACCGAAGCTTCAACCCTTACAACGTTCCCGGAACAAAGGTTCTCTCCGCCGAGTCTGTCAAGCAGGTCTAGGGAGTCTTCGCCGACCGTGTGCGGTGTAGGGTTCGAGCTGGGGAAGTAAGACAGAAAAGTGTCCGAGATGGACTAGATACAGATAGGATGTCGGTTTCCAAAGGATATCGATCGTGTTCGCGGCGACAGGTCGTGCGATGGTAATCGAGCTCGAACATGTCGCAAGAGCACTGGATGAAGCGAGTGTGATGGTCAAGACGTAGATACGACCATCGACTCG
This sequence comes from Udeniomyces megalosporus, assembly GCA_039545415.1. Taxonomy (NCBI): domain Eukaryota; kingdom Fungi; phylum Basidiomycota; class Tremellomycetes; order Cystofilobasidiales; family Mrakiaceae; genus Udeniomyces; species Udeniomyces megalosporus. The sequence continues at coordinate 83,357 of BCKM01000007.1, read as the reverse complement.
AGTGAAGAAAGAAGAGGGTGCCGTCAGGAACGCAGCATACTTGTTGAATCACAACGACCATCTGGATTCCCTCGCACAACAGACCTCGACCTCTCTCAATGATCAAAGCCCGTATAGCTGCTCTTGAATCTTCCTCCTCCAGTAACGATGACAACAAAGAACCTGATTCCGCCCTTGAGCTCCCTCCCTCGAAGCCACCAGGTTCTCGACCTAGCATCGGAAGCCAGTCTTCGTTCGATCGACTCGACGTAGGTATCAAACCTTCAGTCCCACAAAGCCCACCTCGTACCCTCAATGACTCGCTCGAGGGAACTCATAAACAGCCAGTCCTACCAAAATCCGAACGTCTACCGGTATCGAGTATCATCTCGCTATACCCACCATCGTCTTCTTCGACCCCTTCGGTCACTGCTCGTCCACCTGCCGACGTTGCTGCTACTAAACCAGCATCGACACCTTCATCCGATCATCCTATCATCTCATCATCCTCGCCGAGTCGTCCGACACCTCCCCCTCTCAAGCCAAAGCCTTCTATCCTCTCCCGATCCTCTCCAGCCCCTTCATCCAGTCTTCCCACTGCGGATGACAATCTCATCTCTCTCTCTCCCGCTCAAAGCAACGATGATTCACGTCCACCATCACTTCGCAGCGTTCCTAGCAGACAACCCTCGCTCCCTCCTCCTCTGCCGAATCGACCGAATCAACCTGGATCCATAAACATCCTGCCCTCCCAAACCCTTGCATCCTCACCAAACATCAACCTCAAACCCACCCCCTCTAGACACAAACCGACTCTCTCAGCTCAAGGTTTCCAGTCCATCTCGTTGGATACCTCATCTGCCCCAGCTACGCCACGAGGAGGACCTCCCCCTCTCCCGCAGCGGAAACCTACCCTCCCTCCTCTGTCTCCCTCCTCGTCATCATCTTCCATTCACTCTCTACAGGATGGTCCGACACCGCGGTCTCTATCGTCACGTAAGCCACCCCCTCCACCGCCGATGGCTGCTTCCAAATCCGTTCCAAACACTCCCATCCCTCGTCAATCACGAAATAAACCCTCGTATGCTCCCTCCTCGTCCAACCTCAACCGAGTCGACACCACCTCCTTCGATCCATCGGCTGCTCGAAATCGTTATTCGAACTTATTCACAAAGATGGTGTCGCTTCGCAGGGCGGCCGCCATGAAAGCGATCCTCACAGGACAAGCTTCGGACATCAATGATTTGGGAGAGGTCCTCGAAGGGGTAGTGGTGAGAAGGATATGGATGAGAAGCCGCTTGAGTGATCAAACGTTGGGGAAGATTTGGTAAGAAATGCATCTTCTCACAGAGGATTTGTACTTATCGTCTCGCTGTCAATCGACTGACTCACCGACTGATTGATGACGACGGGCCCCCGTGAACATCCTCAGGGACGACGTCTGGGATGGAAAGATGAGCGGACTCGATAGGAGTGCCTTCGTTTCAGGGATGGAGATGATCGACGAGACACTCCTGAGGGAACGTCGTACGGTTCATTCATGACGCAAATATGCATGTTCTTCTCATGTAACGTCTCGCAATCTCGAGTGGTCTTGCGAGAGCAGGTGAACCGAATATGCATGATAATTGATGGTTGCAAGGAGATATATAAAAAAAAAAACGCTAAAAGAGCAAAGGCGAAGTGCAGAAAAAGTGCGTGGAATGACAGGATGGATAGCGAGAAGCAAAGCGGCGAGAAAAACAGATGAGGGGGAAAAAAAGATACAGGATCTTCATCATGCTTCCTCTTCGTCCCGAGGATCTCCCCGCGGCACGAGTGGAACGGCTTCGTAGGAGTCTACACGAATGTTTGATGATGGCCTTTGACCGAGGACTCGTTCGAATCGGGAGGGTAGCATACTCTGGAGCGATGAGGTCAGCGAGGAGAGGAGAGGAGGTTGGGGAGCGGAGACAGTCGGGAAGGATTGGCGAAGAATCGATGCAGCCGGGCGTTGCCATTGCTGTAACGGATAAGGGGAGACGACGAGATAGACCAAAAGATAAGATGAGTGGATCAGCCACAGTTTTCAACTATCACTGGCGCTCAGCAAGAATAGCTCTTCTCTCTCACCTTGAGCATTAGACTTCCACAAACAACGCTTACGCTACTCATCGCCATGGCGCCAGCAGCCATCATGGGATGAAGATGGAATCCCCAGGGAAGGAAGAACCCCATGGCGAGAGGGATCATGAGAAGATTGTAGACGCATGCAAAGAGAAGGTTCGCCTAGAGAGATGAAAGGCAATGTACACAGTCAGCGAGAAATGATGGAGCGTTCACGAGCACGGGAGCGGACACGAGGGCCAACCTTAATCTTATTAACGATAGCTCGGCCGAGTGAGAGGGCGGAGACGACGTCAAGTAGATCTGACTTCATGAGGACGATATCTGCTGCCTCAATCGCGATCGAGGTTCCCGAGGACATGGCGATACCGACAGATGCTGCGACGAGTGCTGGCGAGTCGTTGATGCCGTCTCCAACCTGTACGAAGCGAAAAAAGGGAAAGAGGACCGCGGCAGGGAGAAATCAGGATGGATCTATCGAATGACCAAGTAACAGGGAAACTCCTAGACTGCGCGGACAGATGAACTCACCATCGCTACTCCTCCCTCCCCTCTGAGTCCCAGATCAGTGATGACATTGGCTTTGCCCTTCGGGCTGACGCCCGCCCAAACCTCCTGTTCGTCGATTCCTACCTCTCTCGCCACCGCTCGAGCCGTCTCCTGTCCATCACCTGTGAGTAGACTGACGATGATACCCATTTCTTGGAGAGCGGCGATGGCTTGCCTCGAACTCGGCTTGAGTCCATCGGATAGAGAGACGGCGAGAATCGGGATGGGTGTGGTAGTAGAGGTGAACGATGCTGGTCGCGATGGTGTTGAGGGGATGATGGACACGAAGATGACGGTTCGACCAAGAGCGCATTCTTGGGATTCGAATGAACGCAGGTTTCTGGGTAGGTCCGAGGTTGAAGTAAGGACTCTCGGGCCCTTGGAGGAGGCGGTCTCGGTAACAAAGGCTGCGTTGCCAACCTTCAAGAGTTCAGTGATCTCGTTACGTTGGACGCGAGCCTGGACCCCCCGACCGGTGACGGATTCGAATTCGATGACGGAGGCCAAGGTAGAGAGAGATTCGTTCGAGAGAAGGTTTCGAGCGTACGTCGAGACTGCGAGGGCGAGTGGGTGTTCTGAGCGAGATTCTGCGGCGGCGAGAAGAGCGAGGGCGGAGGATCGATCGAGAGTAGCGTGGGCGGTAGGACCCAAGAGGATTGACGAAGACGACTGGCTTTCTCCATCCTCTGCAGACGCCCAACAGAGCTCGGCGACCGAAAGCTTGCCTTGCGTGACGGTACCAGTCTTGTCGAGAACGACTCTTCCGATGGCCACGAGGTCTTCGAGCGCCTTGCCTCCCTTGATGAGGACGCCGTTCTGCGCGCCGACACCCGTGCCCACCATGACAGCAGTCGGAGTTGCAAGTCCGAGAGCGCACGGGCAGGCAACGACGACGACGGAGATTGCGAGCTTCAGGGACGAAGAGAGATAGGTCGAGTCGGCCTTCTTGAACATCATCGGCACCTTGTCTGTCGGCAGGACGATGTAGACGAGCAAGAGCCATCCGACGAGCGTGACGAGCGCGAGGGAAACAACCATCGGCACGAAGACTCCAGCGACTCGATCGGCAAACTCTTGGATTGGAGCCTTGGTCGTCTGGGCCTCCTCGACCATCTTGACGATCTGGGCGAGAGCGGTGTCGGCGCCGGCGCGCGTGACGAGGACGTCTATGCACCCAAGACCGTTGACAGTACCTCCGATGACGGTGTCTCCGACCTGCTTGATGCTCGGGACGGCTTCTCCCGTGACCATCGACTCGTTCACACTCGTTGAACCGCTGACGACGGTACCGTCTGCGGGGATTTTGTCGCCAGGAACGATTTTGATGTGATCTCCAACTTGAACGAGTTCCGTCCCAATCTTCTTCTCTCGCGTTCTGCTCGCTCCATCCGTATAGATCGTGGCGGATGATGGTGTGAGGGCCATCAGATCGGTGAGAGCAGCAGATGTTTTGCCTTTTGCCAAGTTCTCGAGGTATCGACCAAGGGAGACGAATGTGACGAGCATAGTGGTAGTATCGAAGAAGGTTTGAGGAGGATCGGGTGACGGTTCAAAGCATCCAACGATGATGGTGAGGGTCGAGTAGAGGAACGCCGAGCTGGTCGCAATGACGACTAGCGAATCCATGGTTGACGATCTGCGCGAACCGTCAAGATCCACCAGACTCAGAGCCATTCGTTTGAGTTTTTGAAGCAAGAAACTAACTCACCGATGCTTTAACGCCCGCCATGCATTCTCGTAAAATCTCCTCGCCAGCCAGACCTGGACTGGGATCGTCAATGCTAGGCCCACCAAGTCTCCCAAGAAGATGGCCCTCCATATCCTCGTGTTAACCACCCTTTTTCCACCCTCAAACATGGGCATCACCATTCCCACGACGAAGACCGGGACGGCAAAGCAAAAGCTCCGCCAAAACGTCAACCTCCACTCTCGAATTTCCTTCGTCTTCTGGAGAGAGTCGAGCTGGGTTAAGTCGACAGCTGAAGAAACGACGGCGTCGAATGAAAGGGATTGTATCGCATCAACGATATCTCGGAGACCGACGAGACATGGCGTGTACGTGGTGCGGGAGGATGATTCCGAGAGGAATTCGGTGGTAAGGACGCCTGGGAGAGCAAGGAGCGTCGACTCGACAAGAGCTTGATCTCCGGGTCTGTTCAAGCCGTAGACTTGGATCTGATTCGTGTGAATGACTCTCTTGGTCAGCACCAGGGAGAGTAGGGGGTCAAACAGGAGGTGACCGACGCTCACGTTGGCTATTGCGACCGTGGATGGTGGCAAGAGGAATGGGTCGAATCCGATATCCTCGATCTCCTGAGAAATCGAAAGAGTGGACCATGGATAGGAAGAGAAGACGTCAGGCGAGTCAAGCGGATGAGAGGTTGACGTCAACTAGGGGACGACCGGGGGGTTGGGACGAACCTCCAACACTCTAGCATCATCCCAGCCCTTGCCATCCGTCCCGACGAACGAAGGGTCATATTCGATGACTGCTCGCTCTGCGAGGAGAGCGACCTTGACAGATATGATGCCTGGCATTTTGGAGAGGCAGCCCTCAATGGCCGAGACGCAAGCACCGCAGGTCCTGCGGGGTAGATGACAAGACTGGTCAGATTATGAAACGGACGTCTCGCCGATACATGGACAGCTTGAAAGTAGTGTGGGGCGTTTGGTGCATCAAAAGGATCGAGACGAAAAAAAAATCGTCGGCGATTCGAAATCGATGGACGAATCAGGTAGGAGGAAGGCCTTCGTCGCTTTTGGGTGGAAGGGCTCAACTCACATGCCCTCGATCCGAACTTCACAACGCTGCATACTACGGGCGTCATTCTCATCAAGTGCAATGCCTCCTCCGAGCTGGTCGTAGCTTTCGGGTTGCTGGGATGGTTGAAGGCGGAGCTTGCCGGTTGAACGCGGGTCGCTTGCCGATTCGCTTGATGGCTCATCAGATTCGGACGGGAAGAGGGAGCGGAAGGGTGAGGAGGATATGATATTGGAGAGCTGCATGATGGTTGATGAGGAAAGTTTGAGGAGAGCTGTGTGGGGTAATGGAATGGAGGGAGGAAGGAGTGTGGTGTTGTTTGGCAGGGACTAGGATGGGCGCGACAGAGGCGAGTTCGGTTTCGGATTGAAGGTTAAAAGGATGGTGGAAGAGGAGGGGGAACTCGTGAAGTGAGAGTCGAGGAGAGAGAGAGAGAGAGCGAGGAGGCAAGGGTTGGAGGCAAGGGTCGGAGTCGATCGAGCGAGAGGCAGAGGGGACGTTGATCAGATCAGATAATTGGCCAACCAAAGGCAGAAGGACCAACGATCATTCACTACCGTTAGTCGTCCTTTGACGATCCTTTTCAATTTTATTACTCGATTAAACAAGTCAGGTATTCCAACGATACCTTGGTCAGCATTTACACCCGAATCTTCTGTTGCTGCCCAAAATATCATTATTTCATTTTCCGTCTCACCCACCCCTCCTCTGTCCTTTCCCCTGGTTTCCCCTCCATCACAGATCCACACACTCACTTCACCTCCTCATCCAATACCTCGACCTAGCTACATCCACTCCTCATGCCCTCGTTCGGCCCATCATCCCAGGCCCTACATGCTCTCATCGCCAAGCTCGTGCCGGACGCAGCACCTCCTCTTCCAGGCATGCCTGCCCTGGATGATTTCGAGTCCGAGGAGAGGGAGGAGAGGATGTCCGAACTGTTTGAGTATTGCTCAGAGGTGCTGACAGCGTAAGTGACCTTCAATCCATCCTATTCACCTCGCACCGAGCTGGATCTCATTCGATATCCTGTCGCATTCAGTCGACTCAACGATCCGGGCCCTTCTTCACTTCGCTCCCTTCCGGACGAAACCAAGAAGCGACTGCTGGCATCGTCATCATCCCAGGGCACAGACAAAGCTGTCAGGTTCTCAAACCTTTGGAGGAGACTTGAATCTTCCGTGAGTTCTTCATCCCGTCGCGTCGCACCTCGCCGGTCTCGACTTGCCCCTGACGCCGTCGTCTTCTTTCCTGATCCTTGCTCAGAATATCCTGACCATGCCAAACTCGCATCTCCATTTCCTTCTCGCTCTGTCATCCCTCGACCCAACTACGCACACGCCCCCGACGTTCATTCATCCCATCAGTATCAAGAATCAAAACGAGCCCAAGCTGAGGACCGTCCCTCCTCTCGGAGAGCCGGCGTTTACTGCTGATAGACATGGCTCTAGAGCCAGCATCGGCAGCCTGCATAGAGAAAGGACCGAACGAACCAGCCGAGTGGCTCACACGAATGATGGCAGGGAAGAAGACGAACCACCCAGCTTGACAGCTGCGATGAAGGGCAAAGGCCGGAGTAAGGCCGATCTGATAAACTCTTGGCTATCCAGAAACGGTACATATCCCTGTGCATGACGTGAATCTCAGGCAGATCGATCCTGACTTGAAGGTTGACCTGGTGCAGGGACTCCAACTGTACCCGACGCTCTTCTCCTTCGAGACGCCCTCTACCTCCTTCAGGGGATCGATGGTCGATTCGTCACCTTCCATGAACCCAAAGTCCAGCACAACCCATACCTGCGACCGCCCGAGGGATCGGATCCGGTTGACGCTCATCAGCTACTGTTTGCGGAGGACGACGAAGTGCGTTGATCATCTCCTCGACTTCGCAAAGACCTATCACACTTACGTAGAGTTGGTTGCTCAGGCTGGTTTCATACCGATACCCACACGAAATCTCCTTGCTAGCGTGGCAGAGATTGGCTGGTTGTGTCGGAACGTCGAGGGCTTTCTCAAGGAGTCGCAAGACGGTCGTCAGATGCAGTCGTCGCCGATGGGAGAGTCGATCAGAGAGACTGGTCTTGTAGAGCAGGTATGTTCTTCATCGTTTGCTTGAGCGAAGGCGAATACTAATCAACATCCTGTCTACCATCCAGAGTCTTTGCCATTTCGTATCGACTCAGCTCACGTCTTACTATCATCTTGTCTCAATATTGGAAACACAAATGACTACCTCTACAGATCCTTTGGAGGCGAAGAGCGTAGGCAAAGGAGGGTCAGAGAGTTCGGGCCTGACATTGATGCGTCTGGGCATTTGGACACGGGACGCGAGACTCAAGATGAGGCTGATGAGCCTCATGGTAGACGACTGCCGGAGTGAGTTTCAGCACGCCGACACCGCTCACGCTTGCTGTGATCTGACAACCCTCTCAACACTGTGGCTAGGATCGAGGGGAGGTGCGCTGGTGTCGCTCGTGCACGCCTACACGGAGAACGGCGATCCTTTCGCTCGAGGCTTTACGGATGAGGTCCTTGAGGAGGTGAGTCACATTCTCCTTGGTCGTGTATCATCTTACTGGATGAAATGGACGCGGTGCTGAATCGTCTGATTGATCAACCAGGTCTCAAAGCCGTTCTTTGATTCGCTTCAACGTTGGATCTTCCACGGCGAACTTCACGATCCCTACTCGGAGTTCTTTGTCCGGCTAAATCCAGACCTGGCCGACACTCAATTCATTCGGCTTCGACCAACAGATGACACTGGATATGAAGACGGCATCGAGGGCACCGGTCGAAAAGGAGGTGGGGCTGGAGTCGAAAGTCATCTGCTCTGGGAAAAGAAGTATCTCTTCAATGAGGACATGCTACCTAGCTTTGTCAGCGAAGAGTTTGGACGCAAGGTAAACCAAGGCCTACATTAGCTCTCTGACGCGGACACATGCTGACAGTGACGACTGCTTAGATCTACTCAACGGGCAAGAGTCTCAACTTTATTCGTTACAGCTGCCATGATAGCGATTGGATCGCAACTCGAGCCAAGCTAGAGAACGCTGGAAAAGGTTTGTCAGCACCGTCCGGTCTCTCCCAGAACCAATTTTTTATCGACAAATGACGCTCACGCAGTACTTTGATCGATAAGTCCTCAAGTATAGCGACATCAAAGGACTAGAACGGTCCATCGACACGGCCTATGAGATTGCATCTCAACGGTTGCTCGAAGTCTTTTCTGACAAGTTCCGGTTGATGGATCATCTCCGAGGTCTTAAGCAGTATTTGCTACTGTGCCATGGTGACTTCGTCGATGCTCTGATGGGATCCCTAGCGTGAGTGTTTATTCTGACGACGGGACCTCGATGCGAATGCTGATGAGGTGATGCTTTACTCGCCATTCCAGCCCCGACCTCGCAAAGCCTGCGAACCAACTCTATCGCCACACGCTCACCTCGACTCTGGACACCGCTGTCCGGGGATCCAACGCTCAGTTTGATCCTCCCGACGTTCGCCGCCGACTTGATGCACGTATGCTGGCATACTCTCACGGAGAGATTGGTTGGGACTGCTTCTTGCTCGAGTACAAAGTCGACGCCCCCATCGATACTGTCCTGGATCCTGACGCGATGGAGGGATACCACAAGCTCTTCGTTCATCTTTGGAAGCTGAAGCGAGTCGAGCGCTCGCTTAGTCAGAGCTGGCTCAGGTTGAGAGACGGAACGAGTCGAAGGATTAGGTCACCAGGCGAGCTCTTCCATATCTTTCTTCTGTTGACATGTCGAACCGTTCTGATCGATTGCATTTTGGCGACGAAATAGATATCAGAGCCGAGTGGCACCACTGCAGACTCGTTCATGCAGAGATGATCCATTTCATCCGTCAGCTTCAAGCATACTACCATTCCGACGCCATCGAGTGTAACTGGGGCAAACTCATCCATGCCATCAGCAAGAACGAAGATGGCCTAGATGGCTTGATGGAGGCTCACAAGAGATACATCAAGGATCTCGTCACGATGATCCTGCTAGTCCGGCCGAAGTCGGGGGTGAGTCCTTGCCATCCGTGTCCATCATGTTACATGTAAATTCGGTTTGGAACTAATGATGGGACGCTCTCCATCTTTTCTCTCAATTGTACAGGACCAGCAGTTACAGCGAGTCCAGGAGACGTTTCAGCTCGCGCTCGAGTTCCAGACAGCCATCGTGAGTTGACAACCGCAGTTTGAGAGCATGAGATCTGAGCTGAAGTAATATGACTTTAAAGGAGTCTCTGTTCCGATGTACCATGGATGACGAAGCTCGACGAGAATCTGAACGAGATTACGAGAGGGTACGTTTCGTTCAGGATCAGTCAATCTTTGCGCTGCATCATCCTATATTGATCCATGAGAACTCCTCCTCTCAGGGCGTCGTGACTCAGATGAACCCAGGCTCTGTGCTGACCAACTCACGAGAGCTATCGAGGATTCGGACGCAGGTCCAACACCTGCTGACCAGGTTCCAAGAATTGGTGACTTGTATCGTTGAGAGTGCTAGTCGACGTAAGTACTCTGGCATTACTGGTCCCTCGGATTAGAAGTCTGTTTGATGATTGACCTTGAGGCGACGTTCACCTACATCCTCACGCTAGATCCATCGCGGTATGTGGAGTGTCGATTCGGTTGGTCTCGCATGGTTCAAGCTGACTTGCCGTTCTTGTTGATGCAGCGATGTACGGATGCTTGCTATCAGGTGCAATCATCGCCCTGTCAAGCATGCTCGAGACAGCAAGGACCGGTCGACGAAACAGACATAGATGTGGTTTGGGAAGTCAGGAAGGGGATTCTATACATGATTTCATACGGTGAATGACAAGAAAGACGATGGGATATGCTCCCGATGAAGCGAAAGGGTGAGTAGAAAGGAAAAGAGAATGGTCGAGGGGAAGTCACCACCTTGAGCCGAGATCAAGTTCCGAACGTGAACACTCTCTCGATCCACACCATCTTCCGACGACCAGTGCATGCTCTCACGATCAGTCGTACACTCTCGAATCCTCAGCACTACAATACTTCCACACCCTATCCTTCTTAACATTCGACCCATCTGCCATCACCGACCCAATCCAGCCATGTCGAACCCCTCGACGATTCCAGGTCAGAGCGAACCCTCCACCACTCTCACTGACGCTACGAGCACCAAGAGCCGTATGCCCGAATGGAGAGTGCCCACAAAGTCTCTCCAAGAGCCGGTGCTCAAGGTCTGGAACTCACTCACAAAATCCAAGGCAAGTCCGACACTCTTAACCGGATCAAGATAGTCTTCCGTTTCTTCCTCCTGTCGTGGAACGTAGCTGATCATCATCGCTTCTGGCTCACACACTCATATCAGGTGGAGTTCATTCCTCAGAGGTCTCGTCAAGTGACCTGGTACAACTGTGGGCCGACCGTCTACGATGCGTCGCATATGGGTCATGCTCGGTAGGCTCCTGGTTTTAACTGCTTGCTGCCGTTGTCATGCTCATCTGATTCTTTCTGGACGTCTGCAGGAACTACGTTACTCAAGATGTCTTGCGAAGGATTATGCGGGACTTCTTTGGCTACGACGTTCACTTCGTCCAGAACGTCACGGATATTGACGACAAGGTCCGTTTCGCTCGTCCCCGAATGATCTTCTTCGACCAGAGAAAAAAGCTCTTGGCTACAAGAGCCTAGCCTTACCTTACCTTGCCCTCTTCAAACCAGATCATTCTACGCTCTCGTCAAGAGCATCTCCTCAATCAGCTCCTCGAATCCACTACCTCGCTCTCGCCCGAACTCCTCTCAGATGCTCGCGAAGCATGGTCCGCGTATCTTATCAAGAACGTTTTCAAGTCGCTTCCTGAAGGAGAACTTCCTGCCGGAGGGCAGGCAGAGCAAGAGAAATTCTGGGATGAGTCGCTTGGCAAGCGTTTCGAGACAGACGAGGCTTGGAGAAAGGAGCTTGAGCTGAAGGACGAGAAGTTTGGCATGTATTGCAAAGTCATAGTCAGTACCTGGCTGTACTGGGTCTATCACATCTCGATTTGTAGTACATACAGGAAGCCAATACTGATCAGCGTTTCCTTCTCAATCGCCTCATGACTTCGTGCGTAGAGCACTGCTCGTAAATCTATCATTGAAGCCAGCAAGCAACACGAACAAAAAAACAACGACATTTCAGCTGCAAAAGATCTCATCAAGGGTGTTGCTGAACCTCTGAGCACGTGGCTTGACAAGAAGGTGATACATTACATTGGCCATGTAGACTGGGCCAGCAGAAGCCATCAAGACACCAGGATAACTGACATATCGTCTTTGTATACCAGCACGGACATTCTCTCACCTCTCCTTCCATCTCTCGAGCACTTGCTGCCAAGTGGGAAACTGCCTTCCTGAACGACATGGCAGCGTTAAACGTCCTTCCTCCTGACACCATGACCCGAGTCTCCGAATATGTTCCCGAGATTGTCCGATTTGTTGAGAAGATCCAAGAGAGAGGGTTTGCCTACGATGACGGAGCCGGGAACGTATGGTTCGACGTAGGAGCGTTCGATGGAAGGAAACGAAATGAGGATGGCACTGAAGAAAGCTGGGAACACGTATACGCTAAGCTTGCTCCATCCAGCAAGGGTAACACCAGATTGCTCGACGAAGGAGAAGGTAAATACATCTTCAATTGCGGGTCCGATGAGCTCAGTTTACTCAATCACCGAACTCTCTTTCTCAGGGTCTCTCACGGCCAACACTTTCCAGAAACGCTCAACGTCTGACTTTGCTCTTTGGAAGTCATCTAAGCCGGGAGAACCTCATTGGGAATCTCCTTGGGGGCAGGGTCGACCAGGATGGCACATCGAGTGCTCCGTCATGGCGACAGAGGTCCTTGGCAAGGGTATGGACATCCACTCAGGCGGAGTCGACCTTATGTTCCCTCATCATGACAACGAAGTTGCCCAGAGTGAAGTGCGTAAGCAGTCTAGTTTTGCTGATGTGGCTAGTATTGACATCGCCTTGCCTTCTATCCTTACTTGTCTCGTCACCATCAGGCCTACCACGACTGCAAGCAATGGGTCAACTACTTCTTCCATACCGGTCACCTTCATATCGAGGGTCTCAAAATGTCTAAATCTCTCAAGAACTTCATCACTATCGAGGTCAGCGTCTGTCTGCCCCGGGCCCGATCTCGGAGTGTCGTCTGATTATCCTCGATTTGCTTTGATTATCCGCAGGAAGCGTTGGAGAAGTACACCGCTCGCCAGCTTCGACTAGGATTCATGATGCAGACTTGGAACGCCAAGATGGACTTCAAGGAGAGTGGCATGGAAGTTACGAAGGGACTCGAGGCGAGCTTCAACGTGGGTCGATTTGCACCCCTCCATCCATTTGGCCATGACTGTGCTGAGAATCATCTCTTTGCTGGTCTGTAGAACTTCTTCGCCAACGTCAAGGCTCGAATCTCTCACGATCAAGCAACCGCCGAGGCTTCTGACGGCAAACATTACTACGACGAGGAGGAGAAAGCTATGACCCAGAGGTAGAAGCTTTGAACCTTCTCATCTCGCCGTCATCTTGTGGCTGACTCGCTCACCATCACTTGCTCTGAGCATCTAGTCTTCAAGATTCTCAGCATGCTTTCCGGGCCGCTCTCTGCGACTCATTCGATACCGTCAAGGCCCTGCAGGTCCTCGCAGAACTCGTCGCCAAGGCTAACATCTACCTCGCTCTCAAGCGACCTAACCTTGCTCCCGTGACAGCTGTCGCGTCGTGGCTCGGTAGAATGCTGAGAATGTTTGGCCTAGGCGAAGGAGATGTTACTGAATTGGGTTGGGGTTTGAAGCAAGCCGCTGGAGACGGCGTCGACGTGAGCCCACCTCTGTTTCTTGACATCCAAACACCACAACAAGGTGCTCATTTGCTCTCTTTCACTCATTCTCGGCTAATACATTTAACTCTAGCGGGAAACTACGTTGATGCCGTACCTACGAGCCTTGTCGGCGTTCCGAGACGAGGTTCGAAAACTCGCTATCTCCAAGGCCGACCCCAAGGAGATCCTGGCTCTTTCGGATCGCTTGCGAGATTACCAGATGGCAGAGCTGGGCGTAGCATTAGACGATCAAGAGGGTGAGTCTTCAGTTGGACTGCTTTGCATTGGCGTACACAAGGCTTATGAACCATTTCGATTCACCTCTTCGTTTCTCGTGAAAAGACGGTCGAGCTCTCGTCAAACTTATCCCTGCCGCAACGCTGATTGAGGCACGAGAGGTCAAGCTCGCCGCCATCAAAGAGAAAGCATCCAAGGCTGCTGCTCTCAAGGAGGCCAAAGAGGCCGCCGCTGCGGCCAAGCTCGAACGTATCTCGATCCCAGCGTCCGAAATGTTCAAGCCACCTCATACACCCGAAGGAACTTATTCGGCTTGGGACGAGCGGGGTCTGCCCACAAAGGACGGAGAGGGTGTTGAAGTTAGCAAGAGCAAGTCGAAGGGCAACGTCAAGCTCTACGAGACGAGGAAGAAGGAGAGGCGGCAGGCTGGTCTAGAGAGTGATCCATGATGACTCGTTCATTGAATAGTTGAATCGTTGTATTGATCGAAGAGAATGAGGATGAGAACAGTATTGAAACAGATATAGCAAGTCACGGAAGGATATAGAAGTCGAGTCAGAGGTATCGATTACTGAGGATGTAAAGGTGCAAAGGAACGAGCTGAAGAAGCAGAAAAGATGCGGCAGACGATTGTGTTGAGAATGCAATGTAAAAGTTAACGGGTGAACGATCGAAGTGATGTCTAGCGATTTTCTGTTCGGCGTCTGGTAAGGATCTAGTTGCTTCGGTAGAATTCTGGAATGTGAAACATCAGATGATCAGACCAAAGGCTCGATGGGAAATTTGCGACATGAGAAGAGACACTGACTCTTGTTGAGTTGCGCCACAAGCTTGTTGACGTGGAATTCGGCCGCACCAAGAGCAACGCTCTCTTTTCGATCTCGCTGACGAAGAAGCAACTGCAGAGGAAGGAGGAAGAAAGGAACGGATCAGCATCATTGTTTTGCCAGACACTCGAGCAAGCACAAGCGGCTGAAGAATTTAGTGCGACTGACATCTTGCATCGCGATTGTAGCCTTGCATAGTGTAGTCTTCGACTGTCCTGGCGGGATGATAAGGATCTCGACGATGAAAGTGCCAGCCTCATTGGAAGAAAGAATCACTTCGAGTCGCTCGAATTGAGTCGGCGAGTATTGATCAATGGAGAGTAGAAGGCCTCGCGAGTACTGTAGGAGATAACATGAGTCTTTGGTTAGGATCAGGTGTCACAAAGGCTCACAATGAGCGACGTAAGCTCACCAAGACCTTTGCCTCGTAGACCCATGAGCCGTACTGGGGCATTTGTCCGTGCTGCTGCAGACTTCGTCGATGCCAATACTGCTTGCCGAGAGGGATGACCGAGCTTCGCTTGCTGTAGGATGGTAGTTTGGGAAGAGAGAGGGAAAACATGGTCAGCAGAGTCCGAAGGCCTAGCCAGAGAGCATATGGAGCGCGAGCAGAGACGAACCCTCGAGTCTGTAACTTCGAGATACTCTCAGCGTTGTGCGCGTTGTACATCTCGATCTGTTCCTGGAGGGATTTCTTCTTCTTCTCCAGCCGCCCCAAAGTGTTGGACATGGATTGGATCTCTTTGGCCCGCTGAATCTGCTTCCGGTTCTTTGTACGAATGTCGTAGGCGATCGAGTCGAGGATCGTTTGGAATCCGTCCTGTCGAGAAACGACACCTTTCTGTTCGAGCTCCATACAAGCTGTCAAGGCTTGGACCTTGACCTCATCGTAGGGCAGGCTGGAGAGATGACAACTATCTGTCAGCGGAACGACTGAGTTGCGATGGGATGGCGGAAACAGGACGCACTTTTTGATATCGTTGAGATTGTACGCTGCTTCTTGACCTGGCAAAGGTGGGAGACCGTGCGACTCATGCTGAGAGATGCTCGCCCACAGCTCGAGATGCTCGTCCTCGACTGGGGCTAGCAATGCAGACATGATGTCCCGGTCGGGCTGGACTCGCAGTACCGCCAGTATGAGTCGCTTTGCTCTAGCCCACTCCGCTTTTTCGGCCGCTTCGGGATCTGTCAGGGATGGGATTGGGTCAGCGGATGCGCCTGTGTCAGGATCAAAGTTGCAAGGACTTGGTTCACCTTCGACAGGTGCTGATCTATTGATGAGCTTGAGAGCGATGAGCTTCTCTCGACCGGATGCGTCTGATGCTAGAGGAGGACCACCGAGCTCTCGAAGTAGACCTCGAATCTTGTTATGTCCAGTGAGATCCTACCGAGAGAAGGCGTGTGAGTTTCGAGTGGAAGAAGAGATCCCTGCCAAGTCGACGGACTTACCAAGTCGTCGATCTCTTGTTGGAGAATCTTGTGAATTGCATAAATCTCGGTGGGCGAGATCGACACAGGAAGTGGCTCTGCTGTGACGTCCACGAACTCGTCCACGCCGAGATGCTCCTTGACATCAGCGACGTTGGCGACTGTACAGAAGAGTAATAGATGTCAGGAACGGTAAACCTCATCAGGTCCGAAGAGGAATCAAAAAGGACTGACGTTCAAGGAACCAACCCTGGAATGCGGAGCCCTCTCGCTCGACATATTGATTTAAGGGGGACATGCTCGAATCGCCTTCAAATCCGACGCCGAGGGCGACTCGATCCATCAGCGTTGCAATCTGTCGGAGATTGAGCCTGGCTTGTGGCGAGACGGTCGAGCTCAAGATGCCGCAGTTGTCCGGAAGCCTGCGAGAGCGTGTCAGTTTATGATCTTGATCACGAGACGCCCGAGACTCACAATATTGCTGGTTTCAAGTATCGCTGGAACACGAAACGACCAAGTACTCGAGCGACGTGCTCTTCGGTGATATCTGGATACTTTCGCTGGAGTCAATGATTTTTTGTCAGTACCATATTAAAGACGATGTATAAACAGACAGGACCAACCCGCAACGAGAAGGCAAGCTCGCGTGTGACCCATCGTATACTGTATGGCATCCGAGCAGTCGAGGAAACTATTGCTCTGATGAATTTGACGGAGAGTCCGCGAATGATTTGTAGTCCTGAGGAAAGAAGCCAGGTCGATCAGGTTGCGATTCGTCTGGATATACCCACGAAACATTGGCACACTCACGAGCTATACATTCTTGCCTTGAGGGCTCGTGTGTCAGTGCCTCTCGATGAGATACCTCCCTAGATGGTCCCGCTGGACGACCCGACCGACTGGCCTCTTCCTGCCGGAACGCCTCATAGATCTGGAATCGATGGGTCGAAGAGTAAGCAAGGCGGGCACAACGCAGAACAAGACGAGCGGGACCCCTTCCACTTACGTTACCAGCATCGATGTCAAGGTTTAGGTTCGGGTCATTGACAAGGTCGAGAACGAGTGGACCGATGACGTCCTGAATGTATGATCCATCTTTTGGTTGAAGATATCGCACAGCAATCTTTGCGAAGGGGAAGAATGAATCGAGGATTGCATCGTAGCTGGGAGCAGCGTCGATCTGATGAGCGACCGCACTCTGCAAAACGAGATTTGACTCGAGGTAAGCACACGATCGAGGATGACATGAGACTAAGACAAAGGAGAGTTACTTACCTGAAGGAAGATCATCGCCCAGTACTCTTCTCTTTTCCCTTGTCCGTAGCCGTAGGTCGCAAGGACAACATCCTCGACCAGTTTCCTCGTTGGGTCGGAGGTACTTTCCGGAAGCCTCGAGCACAGGTTAGCGAGAAGGTGTACATTGGTTTGAAGGTGGTAAAAGAGTTGCTGGTAGAGGTCGAGCTTGTGCTGAGCCTCGCGACTCAGGCTGGACGTTGAGAAGGGGTCGACGAACGACATGGAGCTCGATGACGAGGGCTCATGTCGATTTCGACCTTGGAACGCAGCGATGTTCTGAGCGAAAAGACCGATGTTCTGATCAAGATCTTCGACATCGGTCTCGAGCGTCTGAGTGGTCCGGAAAGTCTCGACGACGTCGTGCCGAAGTCGCTTGAGCTTTTCCTCCTCGGCGAACTGAGCGTCTGTATCGTCGAGAAGATGGCCAAAGTTTTTGATGGTCGAAACCTTGACGTTTTTGCCAAGCCGAATGCCGTTGAACCCTTCTCGAGGTCCCTTGCCTCGACGTATGGCCTGAAGACGAACAATGGCGGCAACATGGCGGTGGAAGTGATCCAGCCGATCGTAGAAAGCTTTTCGGACCAAAGCTCCCCGAAGGAGGCGCTGGAGATGAGTGACGACCAGCTCGCTTCCGCGGAGGTGATCTCTCCACCATTCGTATTCGCCCTTCTGATAAGCCCTCCTTGCCATTGCCTGGAAGCCGACGAAGTTTGGCAGCACAAACTCGACCTCTTTCTTCTGCTCGCCCTTGCGTGCTCGAGAGAGGGCAGCTCGAAAGATAGACTGAGAACCGACGGCAGACGAGATGGTTTGAACGTTGGCGAGGGCGGCGGCGAGCTGTTGGTGATTTCGACGGACGACGTTTGCTTTGATGCGAGACTGAAGTGGAATGAGACCAGGAGAGACGAGGAGCAGAGATGCCTGGAGAGACTTGACTTCTTTTCGAACGAGAGCAGAACGGGCGATCGCGACGAATCGGGTGATGGCCGCATGCGAAGTTGCCATGGAGGCCTTCTTGCTACCGTTCAACCTCCGGACGAGGGCTGCTCGAGCATGGGCACCGAAATCTTGGAAGACTTCTTCCTGGCGAGAAAGATCGTCGCGCAGCATGTCGTAGCGATCTCGCTCTAGCATGCCCTGGACGTGGCATTGCAGTCGAGAGATGGCTTCGTCCTGCTGCTGCAAGCGAGATTGGACCGAGGCGAGTCGATCGCGGACAGAAAATCCTCGTGCTATGGCTTGGAAGGCGGTGTACGATGAGGTGAGGGGTTCGACCTCGTTCCTTCGGGCGACTTGGGCTGAGGCGAGGCGTCGGCGAGCAAGGGTTCCGCGGAACGCAGCTTGGAGAGTAGGTACCGAGAACGAGGCGTCGTGAAGCTCAGAGAGGAACTGATGGTAATCCAGTCTCGCAAGTCTACCAATTGCGTGCGACTGGAGGGCGATGATTGATGATTTGGCTTCGGAGAGGAGCCGGTCTCGTCCTGTAACCACGCACAAATCAGTCATCAGTATGCGTCACAGTTATAGTTCTGGCAAAGGAGAGGCTACGTACTGTCCTCTGTAGATTCTGGTGGAGGCTCGATGTTCATTTCTCGAGCAAGATCCTTGCCGATGGACTTGAAGTTTGGCATCGCCTGGCCATTAAGGTTCTTTGAAGCCGCCTGAAGCTGGTCCTCTATAGACAGTCAAGAGTTCAGCAATTAGTAAATCCGGCTCGACTCAATGCTTTTGAGACCAAGGATACGCACCCGAAAATGTTAGCTTTCCTGTGAGGTTTCCAATTCGCTCCATCATACCCTTGTTCGCTAACAGATGACTGATTTGGAGGCGATGAAATGATCAGTACGATATGCACATCGTGTCTTACACCACATCGTCAATAGAACAGACCTGAGTGAATGGATGCAAAAGATGACTTTTGGGAGATTCTTCTTCTCGTAGAGATCGATGGTCTCGAAGATGAAGTTGTCCGGGAGACCGACATCTGGAGACTTAATGAACTTGAGGAACATGATGATGTTGTCTGAGTGTCTCCACTGTAGCTTCGGGTGCTACGAAGGGTAATCGGACACAATCAGCAGCAGCCTAGCCGACTCTGTCGTGGAATGGAAGTTTGCTCTTACCTCGAAGATACGCTCGCCTCCACGTGCACCAAGCCCTTCAGCTAGCCTCGCCAGGACCACACCATCCCGGAGCTTCTCTTCAAACTCGACAACGCCAAAGAGGAGATCTCTTTGGAGAACTCCTTCGACCCATTGAAGAGCCTCACCGACGTGAGTCAAGTACTCCTCAGCAATGATCTCCTTTCGAGTGCGTTCGATTGTAGCTGTCGAAAGCCGCAGGGATGGAACAGCATCGGCAGGGATCTGAAGAGAGGATGATGTAAGAGGGAGACGGCGACGTCCTTTCATTCCTAAAAGTTCGAACCCGATCGTCGGACGAATGACAGATCCGGATCAAGAAAGAATACGTCAGCAGTGTCAACTTTCACACGTTATGGCAAGGATCCAAAGCTGCCACGGACCTATGACCTCGTCTCCCTGAGCGATGCCCAATACACCTCGGCCCATGCTACCATCTCCACTCAGACCAATACCAGCTCCGAATCGGCTACCGGTGCTAGCACTCAAGCTTCCTGTCCTCGTCATGGGACGACTTTCGATTCGCGACCAATCCCTATCCGCATTTCCCTCTTGCTCTTCTACATCCATCGCTCCACCATCTCCACTAGCTATTCGGGGCATGTGCTTTCCCAGCCGCGCAGCAGGACCCCTCCGGATGCCCAACGGCTCTCGAATTGTTGGGACGGACATGGAAAGCGATTTTGTGACAGGCGACGTCGGGGCTGAGGTTGCAGGATTCGGGGACGATGAATTGAAACGATGAGAAGGAACTGGGCTGCTGTGGTTCAATGAAACAGCTGGAGAGCGTGTCTGACTTTCGGTCGAACAGGCAGGGGTCGAGGAAGATGAAGTGGAAGAACCAGTCGAGAGAAGCCGAGCGTGTCGCTCCTTGAGGTAAGTGGACTTGAATGCAGGTGGCTCCACATGAGAGGAATTCGAAGCAGTCGGTGATGAAAGAACATCATAGGTGGGGAAGGTGATGGACGAAGGGCTGTCAGATTGTCTGGGTGGTCGGACGGAGAAGCGTGAAGTGATCGAGCTGGCCCGGGAGAGGGAAGCTGGAGGGGTTGAGACTGGATGTGTGCCGACAGAGTCATAGGTCCTCGCTCGTTCCATGGAAGGTGCATGGGTGCGATCTCCGGTAGGTTGAGGACGCAGGAAAGGCGAGGTGTGAGCCCCCGGAAAGGCACTGAGAGAGGAGGTCGATGACGAGGCAGAAGAGGGTTGGAATGTGAATGGCGTAGCTGAGTTAGCTCGCCGATGAGTCCTGGTCGAAGTAGGTGTCGAGGCTTTTGGCACAAAAGGAAGAGACAGCCAGGATGGTCAGCAGAGTCGTTCGAACCAGCCCTGTTCCTGAATTATTGCGGAGCGAACCTAGCCGGTGGGACGTTTGGCTGCCGCCATCGGGAGGGGGAGAGTAGGACGGACCTGTCCCATTCGAGATTGTAGATCCAAACGACGAGCCCGAAGGAAACGACGTCAGTCCGTTCGTGGGAGGCTCGAGCGGGTCAACAGTCTCCCGAGCTCCCTCCGAGGACGAGGTCCCGCTCGAGCTCTGCTTCCTCACACGACCGTGCTGACCAGCGAGACCGTGTGAACTGACATCTTCCTGTTCGGTCTGCTCTGACTCGGCTGCTCTGACTTTGTCCTGCCAGAACCCTCGAGTGACGTCGACGCTTCTTGAACCGGCGAGATGACCACGTGCTGGTCTCGAAGGGATGAGCTCATTGTTTTGAGAATCAAGCGAGTCGGATCTTCCAAGGGTCCCTCTAGAAGAGAGGGAGAGGATCGAATTCCTGCTGGATTCCGAACGAGAGAGGGAGCCAGAGCGAGCTGAGAGAAGTCGAGCTTGATAGGAGGGGAGTGAGGGCTTGTCGATTCCTTCTGAATCGGATGCCATGTTGGATGGTTGGCGATGGGATGACGATGGAAGGTCCGTTGCTGATGCAGCGAGACGGAAGGAACTTGAGTCGCTTGATGGCGGAGAGTCGACAAGGGAAAGCGAACAGGGGATGTTGGGGTTTGAGAGGAAAGTCGTCTCTTCCCTCCTTCCCTCCCTCGCCCCTCTCCCCTTGTTTTCCTCACCCTCCTGACAAAGGCTCTCCTATTCATCTTCCTCCCCGAATCATCACTCATTTTCATCGTCCTCTGGTCTCACGCTCAGGCGTTCTCACTCTGCCATACGCGCCCGCCGCGTTCGTGGCCATCTTAGCCTTTTCAACGCGTCACAAGACAGAAAACAAATCATTCGCGTCCGACGAACATCATGCATTCATCCGTCAGACCAAATTTCCACATACGGCAGTAGCAAACTCGTCGTTCCACTCCATATAGACGAACCATTGAACACGGGGAAAAAATTGACACGATTCGATAGCGCACTCAAGTACCGAAAGCAGTGTCAGCAACGAGCGCCCTCCATGTATTCCCTCACCTTATCGTCGAAAGTCTGTTGCCGAGAGCAACCTCTCTCCCCGAGCAGAACGATGGTAGTTGGAGTGAGCGATCACTTTGGGATCGGCAAGTATGCTGTGGGGCATGATGGACTAGAGTCAGCTGCCAGGGCTACCTGATGACGACAGGAAAGACAGTCGCCGACGAGCCAGGCACTTACGGAAACGCCTCGAAGAGACTTTCTCCAATCTCCCAGGATGACTCATTCATGACATCCTCTCCATGGATGCTAGACAAGGGTTGCAAATCAGCCCCAATTCGTTAAATTTGCGAGGAGGATGAGAAAGATGTGCCTCGAAAAATCGATCATACCTCAAAGCCTCGCACACGACTCGGAAGACATCGTCCATTTCGTATGAGTTTTGAGTCCTAGAAAGTGGATAGACATGACTCGAACTCTTGAGGACAGGTCTGAGAGAGGTCGAGAGGAGGAAGAGCATGCGCAACTGGCACACGTACAGGATGAGCTGATCCCGCAAGACAGGGATGGGGAGTCCGTCGATTAGTCCATCATGTGGAATCGTTTTCTGGTATTCGGTCGGAATGAGGCATGGAGGTAGATGGTAGTGAGGGTTCGCCCTGTGCGAGACCAGGAACATTAGCCTACCACGGGTAGCGACGTGACACCGAAGGCCTAACATCACATCGATACACTTACCGCGATGACTCAAGATGATACTGGATGAGAGTTAAGGCCTCCTGCTTCAGGCCTGTGAGGATGACTGGCTGACCGTTCCGGTCGACGAGAGAACTCGGGGGAGTGGGACGGAAAGCCGGCGGTTGATGGACTTGAGGAGGCAGAGGTGGATATGAAGTCGAGCGTAGGTTGGAGTTTGCTGCATGATGCGATGATGTGTTGAGTGGACGTTGCTGCAGGTGTAGGTGCATTAAGGGCGGGGTTTCGCTGGGTATGCTTTCGTAGTTGCGGATGGGAGCTGGTTCGGGTTCAACGTGACGAGCAGTCTGTCGAGTGGAGCTCGAGGCGATCGAGACATTCGGTGCTGGGGAAGTATCGGGCGATGATCCGGTGGCTTTGGCTTTGAAGCTGGCAAGGCGAGCTTTGCTCTCCTTGAAAGCATCCAGTGCAGTCTCCGAATGGGTCCTGGGAATGGCCGGTCAACGATCGAGGTGAGCAACAGCGCATCGCCTCCAGAGATTTGGATTATTAGCTTAGCACACCTTCCAATAATTTCGTCGAAGCTTTCCACGTCGAGTCCTAGACGAGGGAGGGATGAGCCCAAACCCTCTCCCAAACAACGACCAAGGTGGGCGACCAAGTTCCTGAGCTCCTCGTTTTCCTTTACGATCACTTTGAGCACGTCTCTGATGTGATCATATCTCTCATCAGGATTGGCCGAAAGCATCTCGACGCCTGGCGTGAACGGCAATGTGTTGAAGTGAATCGAGGAAGATACGAGAGTATCGAGTCAGCCTCAGAGGATCTTGGAACGTCGCGGAAGTACTCACGAGCCTCCAACTCTTTAATGTACAGCTGTAAGGTAGTCAAAGCGTTTCAGTGCTAGACACAAACCATCGAAAGATAGCGAGACCGCCCCGACTCTTGCCTCGGATCATCCAGCTTCGCTTTCCTCGTTCCTCAGATGACCATCTAGGATCTAATTGGACCTTAGACGTACACTCTTCCTTAAGCGAAAGTCACGCTGCGATTTACGGTTGCTTTCTCGTCGATCCTCTCCTGCTCTCTTCGGCTTCGGTTTGGCCGTTGACTTGGCTGTTGAAGTTGATGCTTTCTGTGAGGCCTTGATGATTCGCCATTACCGTCAGTGATCCGAGTAGAGTCATCGCCAGAGTCGGGCGATCGCCGGACTTACTTCGTTGTCGTCGTTGCGCTCATCCTCGCTATCGGTGGTCGATGCTCGACGTTTTCCGGTCATTTCAGGTGCAATCTCGATGCGGTGAAGCGTTATGTGATGGTGTTGTGGAGATTTCAAGGAGGGATGTGATAAGGAGATTGTATCGACCAATCGATAGGAGAACGAGGAAGGCGAGGAGGCAAGTGGAGGAAGGAGAGGCGAGAGGACTTCCTGACTCAGGTGACCAGGAATCGACTACGTCAGCATCCAGCGTTAGATGTCTTTTACTTTGGTTTCTGTCCATGTCTTTCTGTCACTGGCCATCTCTTGCATCTCTTTCCTGTTCTTGTGTCATCTCTACGATCATCGAGTCATCCATAACTATCTCTTCCCTGAGTCTTTCTCCACCAACCGAACACTGTCTACACAAGGCGCGGCAAAGACTCCCCTCCATCCCCAAATCACACCAAGGCACGTCGGGACAAGAAGAACCATGACGTTGAGGGAGACCAAGAGTGTGAATATCGAGCCGAGGACTTTGAGGCCATCGTTATCGAGTTCTGAAGGAAAGTGTGCCATACGATCAACAGACATTTCTCTGATGCACTGAATCGATGACGTTGCTTTTTGCTGACCTTGTCCAAGATTGAGTGTAGATAACGTCAGAGATGCCAGAGGGAAGGTAAGCGCCCAGAATCTGTGGATGGACACACAAATCAGCGTTGCGCCCAAACGAGAGGCGATTGTCACAATCGACTGACCCATTATTGAAACTCATCCGACTCTCACGTGCTCTGTAAACGAGGGAAGCGATTGCGAGCATGAAGAACCACATCTAAAGGCGGGTTTGAATCGATCAGTCAGGTCCGGTCTGACGAGGGTGAACGGGCGAAGCAGAGACATACCCCCAAGCCCCATAGTAGACAAGCCCCGCTCACACCTGCACCCCAAAGAGCCAGACCAGCCATCCTACGCGAGGACTCATCGAAGTTGCTTCCAAGCTGAATCCGGGGGAAGAGTCGGACAGACACCGCGCCCAGCTTGAGCAATGAAAACCCACCCAATCCACAGGGACCTAGTGGCAGAAACCCAGAAAGTACGACCTCTTGTGTAGGGATGTGGTGAAATATGAGCCGTTGCATGTAAAGAGTCAGAATGAACAGGGCCAGGATCAGTCCTGGTCCCAGGCAGATATATGCTGTAAGGTCAAAAGATGCATGATCAGTCTATTATCAGGACTCGCAACGTTGGCAAGATGAAGAATGAGAAGGATCGGAGCTTACAGGCAGTCCATAGATGATGAGCGTATCGAGGGTCGATGGAAGTGAAATGATCTGCCAGAACAGCTCCGATGGCGGCACAGGTTATCAGGGGAACTATAGGGAGCAGCAGGGAACTTGTGATGGACTCTGGGAAATTGCGGTGAGTCGTGCTGGAGTATTAACCAATGTCTCTAAGCTCAGTACACGCGGAGTTATGGTGCGAAAAAGAGATTGAAACACTCACACCGCAAAATATGGCACGAAGAAAGCGATTCCGATGGATACGACGACAGAAATCCACCATAATCCTGCCATAGCTCTCAACCATCCCGTTCCGAGACCATACAGCTGTGAGAAGCTCGTTGCGCCAGATATGAGGGTGAGCATCGACATCTATCGGGGGTGAAGGTCAAGGAACGAGTGAGATCAGCAGGAACGGGAGAAACCGGGCTTGATTCGACTGACAGGAAACGTCCCGATGTAAAGCGAGTGAACTTCATGAGACCAGGTCGCTCTCCAGATCTTGGGGAAGAGTGTATATCTCAAGACCATAACGGAGGTGAAGATGAAGAAAAGAAGGGTATCGAGGAGCAGAAACACGAGGGCTGGCACTTTCAAGCGGTCTACGACTTGAGGATAAGGACTGGACAGGATGAGCGTGCAGGGGATTCCGGTACCCATGGTGACGCTGAACCATGCAGGACTGAATCTGAAGATGAGGTTGAAAGGAGGGTTTGAGTAAGTCCGAGTCGAGGGGAAGGATGGAAAGGAAAGATCGAACCGCTTGATTCTTTCAGTGATGCCGCGTAGACGATCATCCGAGGGAGCAGCTGGATAGGATGGCGTCTCTGGTTGATCCATGGAAGTGTGACTGGATGATAGCGAGGAGGGGAGAGGAGAGGAGGGAGGAATCCAACGACGGCCAAACCCGACAGACAGCCCGGCATTCCGACCTTCCCCTCGCCATGCATAGGCGATTCTCAGCGCGCCTTCATATACTCCACCGTTTCCCCCATGGATCACACCACTCTGTCTCTACCCCTTCCCCGAAGCTTCAAGTCAAATCAGTCTTACATACAGCACCTACAACGTTTCCTTCAGTCCCCTTTGTTTCGTCTCTTGACCGTCAGTGCCGGTTCGATTGTTCCTTTCTCATTGTCTCCCCCCCCTCCCCAAAGCGATTCGACTCCATTCTGTCTCGCTCATCACTGCAGCAACCTTCAGCAGATTCGAATCCATCACCTCGATGCGCTGATCCCGGAAGTCTGGGATCAACTGCCTGACTCATGGCGTCAATGGCTCGACGATGCTGAGACCGAGCAGGACCTTGATCACATGCTCGCCGGTCTTTCCCAAGGCCCCTCAAACGCCAGTACTAGTAAGAGTCAACGTTGCTCCACTGGGTGTGCCACCAGTATCTCTAGGTTCTTTGCTCAGGTTCGCTTGCGTTTCTTGCAATCTTTTAAGACGCTCGTCCTCTCCCTCAATCACTTGAGCAGTTCCTCTCCGACCTTGACTCCCTAGCTTTAAATCAAGCTGACCACGATGTGCGTGACGTGCATCAAAGGTGTATCTAACAAACATGACCTCAACTGTACTGACCAAACTCATGGCCTCGACAGCCAGCAGGGCTTCTCTTGCCTATACCAGCTGCTCAGGGTATGAAACCAAAGAAGCAAATGGAAGTAGGGCGACTCGGTCAGATCATCAAACAAGTATCAGGGGATATTGAGAACGTAGTGGTCAGTCTGTGAAATCTTCTCGCACAGCACTTGCGTTCAACACTAGTGCTCACAAAGTCTCCGTGGACAGGATATCGGCTGTGAGTCGACATCTCTTCGAACTTTGAGCTCGAAGCATTGTCCTTAATCTGGTCTCATACTTCGTTGGTACATCTAGGTGGTCAAGGTTACCTGACGAGAACGTTGGCGACATCAGGCTTCAATGTTCTTGGAATCGACTCGAATCCCCGTCAAATCACCGGTAGTCAGCGATTCGATCTAAAAGCTCCCCTTCGTTCTGGAAGCTCAATCACATATCTGGAGAAGCGGATTGTCGACGGTACGACGGCTCGAGAAGAGATTGCGCATTGGGTCGATCAGAGAGGTGGTAAAGGCTTGATCGTTTGCTTACATGCATGCGGCCAGCTCGTCGAAAGTATCATTCAATCCTTCCTCCTCAACGATTCCTTGCGGAAGATCGTCGCCGTTGGTTGTGAGTAGATCACTCGCTTTGTACATAGGGTCGATCTTCGCCACGTTCACGCTGACCATCTGTTCAGGCTGCTACAATCACCTCGGCGATAACTTCCCCACTTCTTACTCAATGTGCTCGGCTGGAGGTATCGAGCTCAGTTCTACGGCAAGGATGGCAGCTTGTTGTAACGTTGCACGCTGGGCGCCTGATCAAGGTTGCACTCTGGGTAATCGAGAGATTCAGCGACGAAAGTCAGTGTCTCACATTGTTTGACTCGGCCCTAATGAGGAAACCGGTCAAGCTAACGAAATTTGTTGTCATCAGGACACACTACCGAAGATTGTTGACTCTCCTGCTTCAACCTGTAGAACCAGCCTCCGTCCTGTCTCTTGGAGCCGTCCCTACCTCAGCGTTGTCCTCGTTTTCCTCCTACGCTCTATTTTCGCTTAAAAAGCTCGATTTGCTACAGTCTTGGCACGAAGATGACGTCCGGATAGCGGCAGGTCGACTCGAAGCGCAATTTAGCGACTGGCGATTCAAGGGAAGGGGACGATTCATAGAGTTAATGGTAAAGCTGTTAGGTGGTGTGTCAGAATCGTCAGTCTGTTTTCATCTTTGACAGATCTTTTCCAGACTTAAGTTTTACTGCAGCTGATACATCGGTGCCCGATCTCAGGGCTATCGCAGTCGACCGTGCTCTTCTACTTTCTGAGCAACAATCGATATCCGCGGTCAAAGTGTTCGCTGGATGGGACTACAATACCGTGTCCCCACGGAACCTGGTCATCGTTGCAGAGAAAGACTAGCCCATGATCATGTTATTACCCATCACGTCGTTCTATTCTCTTTCCCTTGATTTACATCTCGGAGTCCGCTTCCTCTTCGCTGTCCGGGAAGAGTCTCTTGAGATAGGGCGACGTGGGAATGAAACCTTGAGCGGGGGCGATTGATGGAGAGGCAACAGTGAAGGAAGAATTGGAGGCGATGAAGGTTTTGAGGAGGCTGAAGAATGTGGACCAAGGAAATGTTTGGTCAGCGTTGATTGTGACAGTGGACCATGTACATTCGGCGAAGTCCATGACACCCTTACTGGTTGACTCGGCTCGCGGCGGAGACGTTGCAGCAGCTAGAAGATCCTGGAATGATTTCGAGTCTAACAGGTGGCGTCGATGTTGCGCGAAGAGGACACCGAGCGATCTCAGTCACGATGAGAAAGATGAGAGAGCCAGTTAGGTTGGATGCAACTCACTCAGCGACGACGTTGGCTCGTTTGAAGTTGTCTCGCATCTCGGTCGGAGGTCCGTACACTAAGTCCTTGTCTCCCGACATGATGAGGACCGGCAGGCCTGAAAGTTTGGCAAAATCGGCTAGCGTGATAGGATCGCGATCTGAGAGAAACTCGCTGGAGCAGAAAGGAAACCAGCCTCTGTTAGACACCTCAAAACCGACGAGCGAAGGAGGTAACTATACGGACACCGTGATGAACTTAACAATCTCTGCACCTCTCTTGCCAAACCATTGCGCCAGACAGGCTGGAAATGCGCTTTTCATGATCAATGCATCTGTGGCCAGAGGTTCGAGAGGTCAGCGTATTGAATCGAACAGGAACATCGCTCGCTGGACATACGAGCCAGCAGAGACTCGTCTCCGTCAAACAGGATCTGAACTGCCCCAGTGGCGGCCTGCAAGTAGGAAGCATAGGTAAGAAGAGTAAGGCAGGACGAGTAAGGGTTGTACCCAAAGTTATTCAGCAGACTACCTCGATTGCGGACGGGTCAACGATAAACCTACCAACGCCATGCCTGATCAGTACGAGAAGGATTGTGCATCAGTCATCATAGCGATGTGAGTCATACACCTAGGAGTAGATCAAAGTGACTCACCGTCAGCGTCGCCTTGTTTCCAGCATTCGTACGCCTCGACTCGTCCCTCGCGGATCTCTGGTGGCTGGTAAGTGGAACTTAAGTCAGGAAAACATGCAGTATATCCAAGAGAAGCAGATGGCACGAACTTCGACCTGCGGTAGTGGGCTGATCAATGTTAAACTGTGGACCCGAGACCGATGCCGAATGGCGAGCCACAGTGCTATAAACGCGATATAAAGGTGTGGGTTAAGAGATACTCCCGAAATCTGTGGAAACTGCTTGCCAAGCTGACTAACCGATATTGGCTCCAACTCCGACGCCGAGGAGGTGAGCCGAAGGCAGGTTGATGGCGTCCTGAGGAACAAAGCGCAGCAAAGTCAGCTTCTGATGTATCGACGCCGCTCAAGCAGATCCGGACGACTGTACCATGAATTTGAGAACGTCGTCGCTCGCTTCTTGGATATTACTGTAGCCGTTCTCGAATTTGCCGGTCGTTGAGGTGTGACCGTGCACTCTGGAATCGAAGGCGACGAGGTTGAAGCGAGCACGAAGGGATAGATCCTCGTACTGGGGATGAAATATCGTTTGGGGGACGTATGTTGGATGAAGCATGAGGATCGTCGGAAGTGCTGGATCCCTGTCAAGCGTTTGGTGGGGAGTGAGTGAGGAGGTAGCGAATTAACATGCTTTGGAAGGGAAGCTCGGAGGTTGGACGCGTTGAATCCAATCCTCCTCCTTCGTCCTTCGTCTGAGGGCAGGAGGGTCGAGCAACAAGGAAAATACGATGGTAGAGTAACGAGACAGATTCTTTCGACGCTCGACGCGGGAAGAGTATTGCGCAGCAAGCGGCACACAGGGAATGATCGCGCAGAAGAACGACTCACACGGACTCAGCGTCGTCGGATGCAGGCGTAGCAATGGTGTAGGCGATCTTTACTTTAAGTGTCTTCTTGAAGAAGGAACTCTTAACGGAAGTAGCAAGGATTTCGACGAAACGCATTACGGGTCTAGGCGGAGTGAGGCAGGAAACAACGATTCGGGGGGAGCTAGTGGGAGGTTGAAGGGGTGGCTATGGTGCTCGATGATGGGTTGATGGCAGGGAGGATGATGGTGGTGAGCAGGGAGGTGATGTCGTGCTGGAACGATTGGAAGGACGAAGCTCTCGGAGAAGAAGGGCAAAGCTTTGGGAGTCAAAGGGAGGAAAGGTCCTAGCTTAATTGAACGCCGAGGGTGTTCCACTCTCATCGGCTGGAAATGGTCTCGTTGGTTGATTGAATGACACCTAACCGGATTGTCCTTCATGGTCCAACCAGAGCGACCGTACCGAGTTGAGAGAGAACTGACATCGATCCGGGTGACGGTTTCCATTCCGAATTCCGCCTTTCAATCACTTGGATCAACTTGGATTTCGTCACCCTACACCACCCATCATACACTCATCCCAGCATGCTCAAGGTCTTGTTCCCAACGTTCCACCCTCCTACTCAGCTCTCCCGCCTACCAATCCATCTTAGATCACAATCACGTTCTCTCCAGATCCCCCCAAACCCAAAATCGCCTTTGTCCGACGATCGTCGTCCGTCCAAGGTGCCTTCTCGCTTTCGCCAGGGCCTCTACACGTCTACAGGTGCCATCATAGGCGGGGCTGGTGTCATTGCAGTTCTGGCAGCGGGGTACGCTATGTGAGCATCCTCTTCTTCATCATCCCGGTGGAGGATCGAGCTCATAGCGTCAGTCTTGCCCACCGATCCTCAGCTTCGACTTCCTCTCGGTCTGTACTATTCGTCTCATACACATCTTTGAGAGTCTGTCAGAATAAGATCTGTATCTTAAGCTCCACTTTTTCCCTTGGGCGTCCCTCCAACGCCCACCTCGTCTCTGCTTGCCCACCAGCTGTTCACAACTTGGCCAAAGGAGATCAGGAATCATCTTCGCGCAGCTCTCAAGGCAGAGCAGGCGGGGGATTACTTGTCTGCTGAGAAGGCATACACAAAGTAAGCCGGACCAGGTACCTGAATATTTGGCACGACTCGATGCGATGCTCATCAGATCTGTCGTTTCTTTCTGAAGAGCATACTCCGAAGCCCGTGCACTCAGGTCTCCCCCTCTCCCCCTCCTTCATACTACGGGCATCGCAGCAGCAGCTGCCAACCTTATCCTCGTTCATCGTCTGGCACCTCAACGCGCGAGTCCCATCCTCCAGACGGCCCTCTCCGATCTCGATTCGTCCACGACGACGCTGTCCGGACCGGAGAGACAACGTCGGATCGGCGTCCTATACAAGCTTGGTGAAGTAGCCGAAAAGCTCCAAAGAGATGACGATGTCGAGAAGTACTTGGGTCGAGCAGTGACCGAAGCGTTGAGAGGTGTCGTCGAGGCTAGGAGGGAGGCAGCCGCAGCCTCTCAGTCGAAGAACTCGTCCAAGGGCGACTTGGATAGCGATCTCCCAATGCCAAAGTGGCTGACCAAGACGGACGTTGCAGCTGCGTGCGAAGCTCTCGGCTCGTTCTATATGCGAAAGGGAAACTACGAGTGGGTCGCTCCAATCCCAAGCTGTGTTCGACGAAAACGTGCTGATCATCATCATCTGTTCGATCGTTACGTGGTAGCTATGCTGCCCCTCTATTCCTTCAGGCCATCAATACTATTGTACCCCCTCCATCTCCCGAAGCGGGCGCTTCGGCCCCTAGGGCGTCGATATCCGATCGCTGTCGAGGTACATACATGATCCCACTTGGCTGTCAATTTGCCTTGCTTGCTCACTGACCCGTTTCATGTTAACTTGGTTCACAGGCGCAATGGTAAGCTTCGACCGTTCCTCATCGTCTCACGATTCTTGTCTCAAACGATCTCAGACTGATGACAATCTTGTTGCTCGCTTCTGCAGATGATGAATAGTCTCGCCAACACCTTGGTCGCTCGTCCAACATCCAGTAATCTTGACGCGGCAAAGATCTGGGCAGAGAAGAGCTTGAGAACAGTTAGTGCTGCTCGGATCGATCGACAAGCCATCAGCAAGCCAGAGGGCGAGATGTCGGACGCAGATAAAGAAACGAGGGAATGCTGCGATCGCGTTCAAGCTGTTGCCTTATTTAATCTCGGTGTACTACAGGAGGTCAGTGTGTGTCGTCGAATGTCCATGATCGAGTCAATGGCGTCACTTGACTGACCGTCCATTCGTCTATGGTCGCTCACCTGCGCCTGACATAGATGTTGAAAGAACCCGAGGCAGCAGCAACTTTCACTCGCGCTAAAACTCACGCCAATGAGATCGGGTTCATGGAGGGGTATCGACAGGCCGATGAAGCTCTCTCGCGAGTGATTCGCGCTGGAGGGCGATGAGCCCGGGAACGGCGATGGGACCATATGGGAATCTAGAAGACACCTGGTCGATGTATGTATCCATAGATGAACCTACTCTGAGAGGCATGACGATATCACGGCTACGAAAGAAAAGCGATAAAGAAGATTGTCGGTTCCCCTCAATTCGATCTCCTGACCTCCACCACGTCCGCTCTACACCTGGCCTAGCTCAGCTCGTGTTCAAACTCATCGCACATTCACCATGAACCGACTGTTCGGAAACTCGAAATCAACGCCCAAGCCGACCCTGACGGATGCTATCGCATCAGTGAGGACCCCCCGTCATGATCCACTCTCGCTTGTCCGCTCCTGACCGATCCGGATCCTTCCAGACCGACAGCCGCATTGGCACGATCGAGGTCAAGATACGCAAGCTCGATGGAGAACTCTCCAGGTACCGTGATCAGATGGCGAAGATGCGAGAGGGTCCAGGCAAAGTGAGTCGTCCCGTCTACAGGCCGATAGCGAGGGTTGCCGGAGATTGACAAAGCTATCTTTCCTCGGACGTCCGGTAGGCAGCGATTCAGAAGCGTGCCATCGGTGTTCTCAAGCAGAAGAGATTATACGATGGGCAGCTTGCTCAGCTGCAGCAGCAGACCTTCAACATGGAACAGGCAGCGATGACGACCGAGAACCTCAAGAACACCGTACGTCCTCTTTGCCCGGCGTGCGTTGGCTGGTCAATGACAACTTTGGCTGTTCGAACCAGATGGCGACCGTCGACGCTATGAAGACGGCCAACAAAGAGATGAAGAAGCAGTACAAGAACATCAATATCGACAAGATCGAGGTGGGTGGTCGCCGCAGTTCCTTCAGCAGCATCCTCTGGATCGTTTACTCACATGCGTTTCTCTGTCTCCTTCTGTGCCCAAGTCGATACATTACGACATGGAAGACCTCATTGATCAAGCCAACGAGATCCAGGAATCTCTCGGCAGGAGCTATGGCGTGCCAGATGAGATTGACGAGTCAGATCTCCAAGCAGGTTCGTTTCCCCATCTCTCGGTTCACTGTCGCTTCTGTTCCTTGTGCCTGGGGATCGGACTGAACCAAACGGTTGGTCTTACAACAGAACTCGATGCTCTCGCCGACGAGCCGTTTGATGAAGCAGAGACCGAAGGCAGTCTACCGAGCTACCTCCGAGACAACTCGACCGCTGTCCTACCTGACTTTGTCGACTCGGATCCGATACCAGATCAGGTCAGCTCATACGCTTGGGTAGATCGAAATTCGGATAGTCAGACTCAGAGCTGATTCTTGACCTACACAACCTTCTAGCCGATATCCGCCCAGCCAGAAGTCGCAAGATGAGCGCGGTGTTCCGATATCTTGTCCACAATCAGCTCGATTTCATCTAGGATCTTTGATGGGCCTTGTATCATAATATATCAAAAGGAAGCTGGCGTGCGAAAACGGCGTTGAGGACAGGCTGATTCCCCAACCACAGAAGTCGAGCTCTGTCTGACCTGTCCCTAGCTGCTTCACGTTCGCCCGATCGTCCAGGACTGTACTCGTCATGAAGACTGACCGAAGTATCGCCTCTTGACAAACCTTCAGATAGCTGCGCGCCGACTCCTCCAGCCCCTGGCAGATAAAACAAGCTTGTTCCTTCGAACGTTGCTTCACCCCCCTTCACCCCCGAATCAGACGGCTGGATCATCTCGCCGTTCTCCTCCCAGACGATGACAGCGATGCCTCCCGCCTCCTGAGCTCGTTGAAGCTTCTCCACGAATGTACAGCCCCCTCTTCTGACTAGATAGACGACTCGATCCGGTGCCTCTGATGCAAAAGAGGGTTCGTAGATCTGACAGCCGTTGGCATTCAAGCCAGATCGAGAGGGAAGTCTTAAGCTAGTTGACGGTGATTCAAAGTTGAAGAGTGAGGATGGGAAGAATGGGTTGGCTCCGAAAGTTGCGAGTCCAGCAGTGACGATGACTGTATCACAAGCAAAAAAAAACTATGGGTCAGCTTTTGAAACCCACTATCAGGAAAGCATGGTCAAACTACGAACTAGGAGGACTGTCTTCGATTTGCAGAGAGAGGTTCACCGTGGGCGGTCGCTCGTGCAGTGTTTCGTCTAGGACGTAGACAGTCTGCCCAGTCCGAACCTGGATTCCGCCCACTACATATTGCATCCGCTCATCAATTGGTTGAATTCTACCTGTCCAAACCAGGATGATACGGGGGGAACTTACGTGACACGACGTCGTATCCTAGTCCATCCAGTCTCATCGCTACGTCGACCTGTCTGTGGAGACAGGACAGGTGAGTGATGGTCAATGTTGAGCGGGATGCCAACGAGATTCTTCTGCTTACAGCCCGCTTGTGTTGTGAAGGACGAAGCCTGTCTTGACTTGCAAGATCGAGCCGGTAGGAGAGGCTCCTGCAGCCGAATTCGCAAACGTGACCTGAAGAGAGTAACGTTCCTCGTTGGCAACTAGAAAGAGAAGCCCAAGTCAGCTCAGGAAATCTAGGAAGATTCTACACAGGCATGGCTCACGAGCACAGTAGCCCCAATGTGACCAGTAGGGTGAATCAGTGGGCTCGACCACGTCGAGATGCAGTCCAACCAGGTGCCGAGCAAGCTCGTAGTCGTCACGACCTCGGATCCCTGTAAGAGGTCCTTGCAGTTCAGGCGAACGTGATCTGAGGCGCGGATACGCGGGGCACGTAAGCACCTCGTGCGAGCGAAGGCTTCGTCGAGTCGCTGACGGTCTACAATGGAAGAGTTAAGGATCAGGATGTGTCCAAATCTACCGTTTCTAGTTGAAACAGATGAATGAACACGAACGGCACGAGCAAAGATGGTTTCAGCG
Source organism: Udeniomyces megalosporus (assembly GCA_039545415.1). Lineage (NCBI taxonomy): Eukaryota > Fungi > Basidiomycota > Tremellomycetes > Cystofilobasidiales > Mrakiaceae > Udeniomyces > Udeniomyces megalosporus. The sequence continues at coordinate 48,431 of BCKM01000007.1, read as the reverse complement.
CGAGGATATGACCCTCCGTCGAGAAGACCCAGTTGGAATCGGATTTATGACACCAGCTGCCTTCATCGAAGATGAGGTATAGGTACTGTCGGAGGGGGGAGAATATCATCAGCTATTGGGGCATGGTCGAGAGGTGTGACTGTAGCTTCGGCGTACCTTGAGTGATTCGCTTAGGGCGAAAGACTCCTGTCTGTCGACGAGTTCTCCGGTGTCTAGATTGGCAAACGAAGCCAGACCGCATGGCACCACTGATCTTTTGAGCGACTCGAGGATTTGCTGACCAACTTCGAGATAGAACGGATCTTTCGTAGCGCGATAAAGGTACCAGGTACTCTCGATGAACTCGGGACGAAGAGGGTATGAGCTGATCGAGGGACAATATGGTGAGCTGGGAAGTCGTATATCATATCCACGGATGGATACAAAGCGTGAGCATGACATACAGAGACTCGGCGACCTGATCCAATGTATGGAAGCTCTCCGGCATGCCATCAAACCTCCGCCATCTGTTAAGGTGGTTAAGTGACTTGTGAGATTAGCGAGTGGGACTCGCTACACTGGAGAGCAATAAAATCTACTCAACAAATTGAAGTACGTTAGGTGACCCTTGATGGCACTTTCGACGTCGCCTGCTAGGACCTGCAGGCCAGGAAAGAACGCCGCCAAGCTATCGACAGTAAGACCGACGCGTGCTCCCGTGACGAGATGTACGCCTCTGAACTGAGAAAAAGATGAAAGAGAAGGAAGATGGATCAGGATTGATGGTCGTGTGTTAAGCCTAGTTGGAAAGGCGATCACGCACCCAGTGACCCTCAGGACCCCGGATATGAGTCATCACGCTTCGGTAGGTCGACTGGAAGACGTCGTGAAAGCTCTCATCGCCTGAGATAGTCCGAGTGATCAGTCGTGCCTTGATCTACAGGCTGATCTATGGACGTACCCACCGAGCAGCACATAGGATTTGAGGGCGTATTCAATGAACGAATCGACACCGGCACCGATCTGCGACAAGATTAACGCTTGTCTGAGACGAGCAGACATGAATTTTGGGTGGTTGAGAGTCTTACATGAGATATTGGAGCACCTAGCCATCGTCCATCGACAGATATGGCGTTTCCCACCAAATCCAGCTCACTCCTCTAATGACCGGATGAAGGACAAAAACATGGACAATGAGCAGTACACAGATGAAACTTGTGAAGCCGACCCTTACCCTATTCCATATGGCGCTGTAGAAGTGAGAGAGTCCGGATCAGTCAGAATTTTGCGACGAGTTTTAGGACAGACATAATGACGCACAAGAACGCGGCCGTCGCCTTGGACTCGAAAAGCGGATTTCCAGTCAGACGTGACAGGGTAGCCATCTCAAGTACAAGACTTCCTGCTCCGGCGGAGCAAGTCTCGATTGATTCTGTCGCAGAACGCGTCAAGCCTCGACGAAGGTTTACCTAACGTGGGAAAGCGATGCGTCATCGTTAGCACAGGGACCAGGCGATTCGCCTTGATCGACCTCGCGCTTACACGAGCCCAGGGTATCCCTGTGGGAGTATCAAAAGCAGGTAGGAGCCGAGTCGCGAGATCGTTCGCCATCTGAAGTAATTCGTCTTGATACCAGGGCAGAGCGAACTCGGCCCGAAGAGAAGGTGTTGCAGCGAACAGATGGGCAGACAACAATCCTCCGAGTACCCTGATGACGACCTCAAAGACCTGGACTACGAGACGCAACTATCAGCGGGTGACTAGGAAAGCGAGGAAACAGATGACAGCCGCGATAAACCAGACTGCTTGACAACATACCCGTGCTGTCTTGATCGAAAGAGACCGTATCGATTGCAAGCTTCACGGCTCGCTCGAATCCGGCAGGATCATCGAGGATGACGAATGTGTCGAGGACGTCGATGAGGCTCATGCTGAAGTTGCCCGATACGTCGCGGATGGTTCTGTCCTTGGAGTCGAAACCGTCACCCCGACAGGAGAGTGGCTTGAGCTCGTCTGCTGGAAAAGCATGGTGGATGTAAGAGGAGTATCCGTGGAAGAAAAGAGCTCGAGTCTCTTCCCGCAGCTCGAGCTGACGAGAACCGTTGATGGATGTGGCCGAGGCGAAGGGAAAGAGGACAGAGATTACGATGAGGAGAGCGAGGATGGTATCCCCAAGTGGCATGACACGATGGGGCCAGGGGAGGAAGGGTATATGGAGAGAAGGAAGACTGTCGAGAGAGCCAAGATGGGAAGAGGTGAGGAAAGGAAGGACAAGGAGGAGGGAGGGAGAGTTGGATCTAGAGGTCGTCATCTGGTTACGAACCCCTTGGCTTGGTATACAAGGGGTTTTCATTTTATTTTATCTTATTTTTCCAACCCCTTGGCTAGTCCTGGCGTCCTGTGAGTACTTGAATCGAATGGGCTGAGATGAGTAGTAAGAGAGTTGACGAGTCAAAATGAGGGCAAAAATGTTGGTCTCGTGCATCCGGCAAGAGAGAATCAAATACCCGGTCCTCTCTTAACTCTCACTTCCCTTTCTCGCCTTCTTCCTATCCATCTCACTACCAACAACCAATCTCTCCTTCATCATCATCATCTCATCTCTAGTCAACCATCTCGCTCGCCGTATGTCTCAACTCTCATTCGATAACCAGGTCGTCATCGTCACCGGCGCCGGAAGTGGCATCGGTAGGGTCTACTCCCTCTTCTTCGCCAAACGTGGTGCAAGTGTCGTCGTCAACGACGTCAATGCCTCCAACGCCTCGAATGTATCTCAAGAAATTACCAAGGGTCAGTCTGCTCCCATATCTCTGCTCAGCGACCGACCCTGTCCTGATGAACACACGACTGCTGCGAAATCCCCTACCTCCCTCTCCTCGATAGCCGGTGGTAAGGCCGTCCCGTCTGCCCACTCAGTCACCGATGCCCATCTCATCATTCAAGATGCCCAAAAGGCCTTCGGTGGCAGGGTTGATGTCCTGCTCAACAATGCTGGTATCCTTCGTACGTCGAAAGCCTGCTCTCGCTCGGCCCGCTCGTGCCTCTACCTTCCTTGCTCGTCCTTGACCCTTGTTCTTTGATATGTCCGTCGTCTGACATAACAGGCGACAAATCTTTCAAGAATATGTCGGACCAAGTGAGCATCAACTCACCCCTTCGTCTTGCTTCCCTATGTCTAACTGCTGCTGGTTCGACAGGAGTGGGACCTCGTGATTGCCGTTCATCTCAAGGGAGCTTTTGCCATGAGCAAGGCTGTCTGGCCGATCATGCGTAGCCAAAAGGTAAAGCTCTCTGTCTAAGATAAGGTCAAAGCTTGGTAATTGCTGACTCTCGCTCTGCCATTCAGTTCGGACGAATTCTCAACACCGCCTCGGTGAGTTTGATCATGCACCAAGCCAAATCCGTCATGTGTACTGATCGGCTTGAATACCTCCTGTCTTCTCTCAGGCTGCCGGACTCTATGGAAACATGGGTCAAGCCAATTACTCTGCGGCCAAGATGGGACTCGTAGCCTTCACCAAGACTCTCGCTCGAGAGGGTGCCAAATACAACATTCTGGCCAACGTCATTGCTCCTATCGCTGCTTCTGCTATGACTGAGACTGTGAGCTTGAATTATGTCGAGACTCTCGTCGTCATCTTGGTCGATGTTTGGGCAGAGAGAGCTGACTTCCTGATGGCGATTTAGGTCATGCCGCCCGAGATGCTCAAGAGCATCAAGCCCGAGTTTGTGGCTCCATTGGTCGCTGTGCTATGCTCCAAAGACAGTGTACGCATTAGTGTTCGTCTTTTGGTCGCCCTTGGTATGTGCTGACTGCCCATCGTGTTGCTCCTGTAGGGCCTTCCTCCCGTTTCTGGTCGACTTTTCGAAGTTGGCGCGGGGTTCGTGTCGGAAGTGCGTTGGGAGAGAAGCAAGGTAGGACAACAGTCGATATGGCACTCACCTGTTGCCCTGAGACGCTGCTGAGCACAGCTGCAATTTTGGTGTTTTCAGGGTGCCATCTTCAAGACTGACGATTCTTTCACGCCCAGCGCAGTCAGTTCTCTATTTGGCATTTTACGCCGTCCTCAGTCTGACCTTCTCGACCTTCGTTTGTAGGTCAAGGAAAGATTTGGCGAGATCTGCAATTTCCAGTCGCCCGACTACCCAGACTCGCTCACTGACAAGGATATGATGGTCAGTCGTACCGCATCGTCGTTCTCACTTCAACCTCGAGGACTTGTGACTGAGCGAATGTCTTCATCACCTTTAGGCCGTTTTGTCGAAGGCTCAAGCTCTCCCTCCGAACACTCAATCATCTCCGGACGTCTCCCTCAAGGGCAAAGTCGTCATCATCACAGGGGCTGGAGCCGGCCTTGGAAGAGCCTATGCTCTAATGTTCGCCAAACTCGGAGCTGGAGTTGTTGTTAATGACGTGAGCGAGAAGGGCGCACTAGGCGTCTGCGAAGAGATCAGAAAATGTGTGTTTGCTTCCCGTCCTCACTTCTATCGGGACTGGACACTGATGCCACCCCTCTTCTCAGCTGGTGGACAGGCCGCTCCTGCCGTCAGCTCCGCTGAGGATTCAGCTTCCATCGTCCAAGCTGCACTTTCGGCCCCCTTCAATACTCAGAAACGAATAGACGTACTCATCGCCAACGCCGGGATCCTTAGAGACAAGAGTTTCCAGGCCATGACCGAGGCGGATTGGGATCAAGTCATGGCTGTTCATCTTCGAGGTACTTACAAGTGTGCCAAGGAAGTCTGGCCGATCATGCAGAAGCAAAAGTACGGCAGGATCGTCACTACTTGTTCTGGCGTTGGCATCTGTTAGTATCCTCTGTATCGCTGAGCTCGATCATATGGACACCTGGTTGACACCCCCACCTTCTTCTCTGATGGTAGATGGAAACTTTGGTCAAGGTGATACTGATCTATCTCCAGTGTCGCTCGCTGCATTTGATCTGACTGACATCCCCCCCCCCCCCCCTCCCAGCCAACTACTCAACCGCCAAGGCCGCAATTCTTGGACTAACTAGGACCCTCTCCATCGAGGGATCCAAGTACAACATCATCTCCAACTGCATTGCCCCCAGGTGTGTTCATCGTGACCTCCCAACATACGCCAAAGTCGAGGTCTGAGAGGCCGTTCCATTCGTTTCCCTTACCCTTTTGTTCTTTTCTGTTTACCAGCGCTGGAACTGCGATGACCAAGACAATCTGGCCGCAAGAGATGGTCGATTCATTCAAGCCGGACTTTGTCGCACCGCTCGTAGGGTTCCTTTCTAGCGAGGACTGCCAGACCAGTGGCGACCTCTTCGAGGTGTCCGGAGGTTGGGCTGCTCAGGTTCGCTGGCAACGAACTGGTGGGGTGAGTGTATCGACTTCGTGTACTTAAACGGCTGCCCCTACTCGGCTGATCGATCAACTGGAACTTGCTGCAGGTTGGATTCCCGAATAACAGAGAACTCTCACCCGAAGATATCATCGGCAGGTGGAAGGAGATCACCACCTTCGGTCCGTGAAGATCCCATACACGTTTGAACCATCTTCGCCACCACTAACGTCTGAATGTCGTTCCGTGGTTGGTAGACGGACGAGCTACCCACCCAAGTTCCACCCAGGAGGCACTCCAGCAGGTTCGCTTATTGCTTGACATTTATCCTGATCGCAGGGGAGGCCTGGCTAACGTCCTTTCATATTCAGATCGTTGAAAACTTTGGTAACACTGCTTCGACCTCAAGTTCCAGCTCTGAAACCCTAGAAGATCCTCAGATCGTCAAAGACGCGTTGGCTCGCCAGGCGGCGAAGGAGGACTTTACCTACACCGAGCGAGACGTGATCCTCTACAACCTGGGAGTCGGTGCGAAAGCCAAAGACCTCCATCTCGTTTACGAGAACGACGATGGATTCCAGGTCGGTCTTTTTTGGACCGGCTCAGTCGAGATTTGATCCAGTTATGCTTACAGTGTGCCTGCCCTCCTGTCCTCTATCAGGCCCTTCCCACTTTTGGTGTTATCCCTCAGTTCTCCGCTGCTGGCTCGTTGTCTTTCGACTGGCTTCCCAACTTCAACCCTGTATGTCTCGACCTGTAGAGAATTTTGATCGTGATTCATCCTAGCTTACGAAGCGCGCTTCAGGCCAAACTTCTCCACGGAGAGCAATACCTCAAGATTCATTCTACAATTCCCACCAGTGGAACGCTCGTCAGTCAACCTCGACTGCTGGAGGTCCTGGACAAAGTGAGTCCATGTCATGGTCTGCTGGTCTCTGCTCCAGAGCCTGTCACTGAAACTGTCGGCCATCTTGTCTCCTGTCAGGGCAAAGCCGCATCAGTTACGTCTACAACCCAGACGATCGACAAGGCCTCGGGCAAATTGATCTTCGAGAACCAATCCACGGTCGTCCTTCGAGGTGCTGGTAACTTCGGAGGCAAGAAGAACGGAAGCGGTCAGATCCAATCTATCTTGTTAGGTCATTCGACGAGTCCTTTCAACTTACTCGATCCGTGCAAACATATTCCTCAGATCGAGGACCCGCCACGGCGGCTAACAAGCCCCCTTCCCGAGAGCCCGATGCTGTCGTCGAGGAGAAGACGACCCCAGATCAGGCGGCATTGTACCGGTTCGTTCCTCCATCTGCTCATGAGCCGACCAAATGAGCCGACCAAGCCTCGACTTAACTAACGGATCGGTCTTCCACCTCACAGTCTCTCTGGAGACCGCAACCCTCTTCATCTTGACCCATCGTTTGCTCAGATGGGAGGATTCGATCAACCGAGTGAGACACGCTGTCGGCTAGCTACCCAAGATTGTTGAGTTGTCCCGAACTGAGCCCTGATCTGCTTCCAGTCCTCCACGGTCTGTGCTCCTTCGGAATTGCTGGAAAGCATGTGCTTCAATCATTTGGAGAGTGGGAGGACCTCAAGGTTCGATTCGCTGGGGTTGTGTACCCTGGCGAGACCCTAGGTTGGTCTTTGGTCATCGCTTGCCAGTGACTTGTATACATGCTGATCACACTTGCTCATTCACTACCTCTGATCTTAGTGACCGAGATGTGGAAGGAGGGTCCTAGAGTCATCTTCAGTAAGTTGTCTGTTCTTTCTGCGGACCACAGTGTTCAACGATCTGATCTGATCTGACTCGACGAATCTCCTCATCACAGCCGTCAAGGTCAAGGAAAGAGGAACGATTGCCCTCTCGGCTGCTGCTGCAACACTCCGAAGCGGTGGTGGTCTCAAGGCCAAGCTTTGATTGAGGTGTTTCGCGATTGTCAATATCTAATTTGGTTGTATCATGTAGCGATATTTCTCGTTTTCTTTCTTCCATCAAGCCCTTTACGTCTGAGATTCATGATTCTATGCTCAGGCCGAACGCATGTGATTGAGTCTCCTTGAGAGAAAGGGCGAAATCGATTCGGTAATTTCGATCCGTTTCGCTCAAACACCCACCTCTCACAGCCCCTCCTCCATGCTCCTCTTTCGCCGCTTACGCCCTTCATATAGTCCGACCAGATACTTTTCAACTTCTCGACCTGTGCCCGCCTCATTTGTCGTAAGTCTGCCGGTCTCCGTATCGAAACGGTCATCGGCGAGAATGAAGTGTGACGACTGCGATATCTCAACTTCAGATTAAAAACCTTGACTTCAAAACCACTGAGGACACGCTTCGTGAAGCGTTGAATGCAAACGGTGTCGACGTTCGCAGTCTGACGCTCGTTGGGACGCGGAAGAGGGGCGGCAAGTTCTGGTCCAAAGGCTACGCCTTTCTCGAGACATCAGACGAAGAGAGTCGGTTGGTACTTTCACTCCAACGATTGAGAATAGATGAGGTGCGTCACGAATGATCCAACTTGGATTCCACGACTGACCGCTCATGCATCGGTTAACGATCTGGCGTCTGACGTGATTGTTGCTTTCAGAGAGAGATTGATATCCAGACCAGTACAAACAATTACGATGCAGACGAGAGTGCGGATTGGGCCTAGATATGACATGAATCGGCATACAATGACAAAACCAGACAAACACTGAGCGCTTTGCCTGGTCTTCTCGTAATCCCAGGAGGTCGAGGCATCGTCTTTCCCATGAGTTCGAGAGATGTCGGAGTGTGAGCCGCTTCCAACATGGCCCTCGACAGTAGCTTTGATGGACGGCTCCAGTCGGGAATCGAGTGCCGACTTCGGTGCCGATGGACCAGTGTGAAGTTGCGATGACAGCTCGAAGAAACTGCTCCGATGAGGCTTCTTGGTCACTGCCCCACAAGGTCGATATCAAAGAGCTCGATGAACTGAGAAGAATCGATAGGGATGAGGTGAGTGATCACGGGGAATAACCGCAGGAAATGGATCAGCGGATAATCGTTCCTCTTAACGGTTGAGCGTGAATGAGATCGGTCGAACCTGCTCGTTGAGGATCCGAACTTTGGCTCCCGCATAGCGACGGTACTCCTGAGGACGGGAACACGCGCTATCGTGAGCGATGGCGTTGGCAAGTTGAGGAGGAGGATTGCCGTGTGGATACTTACCTCGAGGATACTGGACAGCGCCCATCGCTGGAGTTTTCGCAAGCAGCCGATGACTGTACCTGTCCGGAAGCTTCCTTGCTGACACATGACGATGCAGGGGTATGTCGTGGGCTTCATCAGGAGATGGAGAGCGGAAATGACTGTCGCTTCGTCAATTGGATTTGAGGGGTCGATGTACTGGGTGGAGGCTGATGACGTGCTGGGCGGGCAGACTTGATGGAACGGGATTTCGTGAGAAACGAGGAACTGCCGACTGAGAGGTCCGAGCCGGGAGGAATCAGCGCGGGCAGGGGACAGGATGGACTTTGGCTGGGGACTGACAATCTGTCCGAGGGATCCTGAGGGGCCAACCAGATGACTGCTTTGAGGTTCAGCTTTTCGATAAACGGGAAGTTGATTTCCGTTGGTTGACCTGGGTGGAAGAGGTGGGGTATAGGACCGATGCGGATGAGCTCAGCTCGGGGAAAAGGCAAGTGGGGGAATCGAGAAAGACAGAGAGGGAGGTCACTGGATACGGGCTGACCTGAGCGATAGAGCCCGTCTTCGACGAGACCGAAGTTGATCGAGGGGACTAGCTTTGCCATGTTGGAGCAGAGGGTGTGGGCGAGGAGATGGTCGAGATTGATTCGACAGGAACTCAGGCCGTCGATTGGCTTGGAGAGGGCTGCAAGAGAGCGGTCAAGTAACGGGTGTTTAAGTGGATAGACGGCTGGGGAATGTAAGAAGAGGTGAGAGAGCGGAAAAATAAACAAAGGGAAAGAAAGAAAAATACGCGAAGATTAATATTTGTTCCGTCGTTTGCCGAAAATCGCTGGCCGCGCCGTAAAGACCCGAGGGTCGGATATCGGGTCAGCTTGATTGAATCCACTTGGCTTCCTCCTTCACCCCCAAGCCACCTCAAACACGACACCCTAACATGCACCAACAGTCCATCCCAGACCTCCCCTCATCCTTGAGCTCCCTCCTCCTGTCCCACCTCGTACCCACCATCAACGTACCTCTTCCACCAGACATTCTCGCTACCCCTTTGCTTCAACGCCATGCCTTCCTTCCTCCTTCCCTCGACGACCCGCTCGCTCACTTCCAGTCCTCCTCTTCATCCAAATCACAACCCTCAGCTGATCGTATCTCTGTAGAAGATCAGCTTGACAATCTCGCTCGTCGACTCGGTGAAGCAGAGGTAAGCTACCTGCTTCTCGACTTCCTTCACCAGACCTCTTCCAGCGCCTGACTTGACGCGCTCGTTCCCCACAACTAGCATCCTCCTCTCCTAGCCCAGTACTCGTTCGCCGATCTCCACACCCTCCACGCGAGGATCCAACTTTACCCCTTTCCCGACTCTCCATCCACTCTCGCCCTCACCTTCCTGTACGAAGGACCGAAGGGTTGGCGGTTCCTAGAACTCTCAGTTGCTCATTCCTCACACCCTGAGTCCTCTACAAGAATCTGGGAGACCGATCTGCCGGCAGTCTTGAAGCAAGGTCAGGAACGGCTCGAAGTGGAGGCTCGAGAGTCGCAGGACGGACAGGGCGAGGAAGGAGACGGTGCAGTCATCGCCGATGAGGATCCTCAAGGCTTCTGGGACGGATTCTCAGACGACGAAGCTTCACCGATCACACCTGGCCCCCCCTCCCAGTCCCAGACACCGTTACAAGTTGACGAGGCCGACGATTACTGGTCGTCCTACTCAAAGGTTGAGGATGCCGTTCTGCCCTCGGGTCCAAATTCTCCTCGACCTAAGTCGTCAGCTCAAGCTTGGGGAACGGGAGGAGAGACGCCCATAGGCTGGACGCCCGACACCCGGACACCTGCTGCGACTAAAGGTGAGCATCCCGAGCAGCCGTCGAGCTCACATTTCCAGCCACGTGCTCACTTCCTTTCCAAATTCCCTCTGGACGCACAAGATAGCGACTCTTCGACTTCATCCCCTCACACTGAAGGGTCCATGCCCAATTTCCCAATTCCTGCGTTCAAAGGTGCAACGCCAGCATCATCGCCTCCCACGACCCATGCTCTCCTTCCGCCGACCGTTCATCAACCACCTGCAGTCTTGACACCGCCCGCAACCCCCCTCTCTGCATCCTCATCGCCCCTTCACTTTGCTCTGGCGGGCCTACTAGCGATGCACACGTCGTCGTCGGACAGTACGGCAGCTAGCTCTGCGATGAGCTTTCTGGAGACGGCGAGGGCGGTAGCTGCTGAATCGCTACAACGAGAAGCTCGATCGACTGCCGATGTGGTTTCTCCTTCTATCTGATGGAATATTATATATGATGCAACGCATTGATATTAGACGTCGGAGGAGATCCAAGCGAACAAGAAGGGAAACCTGAGATAAATGAGAATAATAATGTCGACAGATTGTCCCTCAAGCGTTCGAAATCTTGAACCACCTCCATACACTCAGCACCCCTCCCCCCTCCTCCCTCCACACCCACACCATCGAGACCCCTCAGTCATGGCAAAGTCTCGATCTTCATCAGCGCCAAAGCGAAACGTCTTTTCTTCATCATCTTCCTCCACCAAGCCTCGCTCCTCCGGTTCAGCCAAGGCCAATGCCGTCTCCGGCTTCGCTCACCGTCAATCGAAGCGGGACCCTCAACTAGATCAAGACCCGCTCGAAGTCTTCGATCTCATCACCCAGAAGCATAAAAGATCAAATATCGACACAGCCCTCAGTCGAGACGAAGCCGGCACCGGAAAGGGAAGAGCTTCCAGGCCAAAGGACGACGACGACATGGGCGGCGAGGATATTGACGAGGTTAGGGAGAGGATTCGCAAGATGGTCAATGGAGAGGATGTCGGTATGGTTGAGGATGAGGACGACGAGGAGATTGATTCGGACGACGCTTGGGAGGAGGGTGGTCAGGACCAGAACTCATGGGGCGGCGCTTTCCTTACCAACACGCGCAAAGCAAAGTCAAAGGTCAGTCCTTTTGCTAAGGAACAATCCTATCGACCATCCATGATCGATGTCGTCTCACGTGTTGACTGTCCGCACATGCCGATCCTCTCCTGCCTTTCTCTCTTGCCCTGCTCCCCGCAGACTGCCCGTCAGCCTTCCATCCCTCAACGCGAGATCAATCTCGACGAAGACTCGGACAACGATGACGAGCAGCCTGCACTCAATGTCGTCAACCGTGCTCGTTTCGCCGTCGAAGAGGATCAGGACGACGACTTTGACTCGGACGAGGGCGGAAGTGAGGGATTCTTTGACCTCAGTACCATGCTCGACCGGGGGACTGCATCAGACGATGAGCGAGCTGATCAGGAGGGTGCTCAACGAGACGAGGACAGTCAGGACGAGGACATGTCGGATGAGGATATGTCGGACGAAGACGGAGGCGCTCTTGATCAGCTAGGCTCGTACATCTCCGCGCTTCAGACCGGGAAGAGAAAGGCCGACGATGATGCTCCGGGAACCCAGCGCCACAAGCGAAGGATTCTCAAGGATCGTGGTGAAGATGGTCGGAAGGAGGGCGAATTCGGGGCTCCCCTCGACAAATGTAGGCTGATTTTCGTCTACTCTTTACTGAATTTGACTCGTTCGAGGATCCCTCATCTTCTGACGCATGGTTCTGCTTTACCAGCAACGAAGCTGTCTCTATCTGAGCTTCTTCAGCCGCTTCCCCAAACCTCTTCTCTATCTCTCCTCAAGTCGGCAAAAGCCCTCGCCCCAGCCGCTCTCGCTGCTCCACTTCCGACTCGGGCTCAGGACAAGCTCGATCGAACCGCAGCTTACGAGGCAACCAAGGAAGAGGTCGACAAGTGGGGGCCTGCTATGAAGAGGATCAAGGAGGTTCGTGTCACGCGTCTTCCCAGTGTTGTGCTCTTGTCGAGATACTAATCCCATCGCATCTTCTGTCTCAACCGTTGGGTCTTTAGGCTGAACACCTCAGCTTCCCTTTACAAGCTCACAAGACTGGTGTCGCTTCAAGCTCAGAGATGACCGCCAAGTTCAAGGTCCGCTCTAGCCACCCTTGCCTGTTTGTTCGGCTACACAGAATCCAGCTGATCCGTAGCCTTCATCGCCTGACGATTAGCCCAGCAACGAACTCGAATCCGCCGTTGCCTCGCTTCTGGCCTCTGCTCAGATGACGGAGAGCGACATCGCTCAAACTGAATCTCTTGCCATGAACAACCTCACCATCGAAGAGGTCGCAGCTCGACGGGCTGAACTCGGCCGCATGCGAGAGCTGATGTTCCGAGCGGAAGCGAAGAACAAGCGAGTCGCCAAGATCAAGTCCAAAGCTTACCGGAAGATTGCCAAGAAGGAGAGAGAGAAGAATGCCCAGAAGATCGAGGACGCCGGTTTCGACCTCAACGGAGACTCGCTGGAGGGCCAGCTCGAACAGGAACGGAAGCGAGCTACCGAACGAGCGACGTTGAGACACAAGAACACCGGCAAGTGGGCCAAGTCGATGCTGGGTCGGACCGAGCTCGACGTCGATCAGAGGAGAGAACTCAACGAACAGCTCGAACAGGGCGATCGCCTCAAGAAGAAGATCCAATCCTACGGTCCAGATGGCGATGATGACGACTCGAGCGAGGATGAGGGTGAAGATATCGACGCTATTCGTCAGCGCGCGTACGACGAGCTTTCGGGACTTGACGGTCCAGCTGGCTCGGATGGGGAGGATGGCCCACAGAAAAAGAAGAAGCAGGGCATTTTCGACATGAAGTTCATGCAGGACGGTATGGCCCGTGCTCAGGTCGTTGCCGATGGACGATCTGCTCAGCTGAGGAGAGACCTAGCAATGGGCACTGGACTCGAAGTGGAAGGAGAGGATGATGGAGAAGAAGGCCTCGACCGTCCTGCCTTTAGCACGGTCGACGGAAACAGAGGTCGACTCCTTTACGGTCAGAACATCGTGCCGGTACGTCAGATGTCGCATTTTCGAGTTTCGTCAAGCTGTTGAATCGTATCTACTTGCTGACGATGGATCTACCCCTTTCTGTCGCTCTCAGCCCTCGAGCTCAGCTGCACCACCCTCGGATGTTTCGGCAGCCTCGACATCCACCCTTAAGTCTTCTCTCGAATCCCTGTCCCAACCGCCGACGTCCCAGCTTCCGCCTCAATTCAACAACGCCGGTAATGCTCAAGAATCGAACCCATGGTTGACGGATACTACTTCCGGTATCAAGCGATCTCGGAAGAAGAACACGCTCACCGGCAAGGAGGCTGTTGGTGCGGAGAAGGCATCTGTCGCTCTCAAGAAGGGACTTGCCAGGACAGAGGAGGCCCGTGAGGCCGAGAGAGACGATGCCGCCGTCGAGATTGAGCTAGACCAGGACGCCTTACTCGGTCGCCCCGAGGCTCGAGCTTCGGCATCCAAGCCGAAGTCCAAACCTCAAACCCCGTCCGCCCAGAGCGAAGATGAAGACGACAACGACGAAGCTACATCCCATGGGCCTCTAGCTATCCGGCAACGAGATCTCGTCGCTCAGGCTTTCGCTGGCGACAACGTCATCGAGGTGAGTCAGACTTATTGGTTGTTTGAGCTCCATGTATGCTGACGGCCTTGGTGATTGGTTAATTGTCTCACCATCCAGGACTTTGCGGCGGAGAAGCGACGAGAGGAGGAAGCTGACGCACCAAAGGAGCAGGATCTCACTTTGCCCGGATGGGTACGTCGATCCGCCAGAACGGCCGCGTATCCTGAATACGCCAATGCTGATCCTCATTCATCAATCCAATGTAAATTCGACAGGGGGCATGGGGCGGAAAAGGCGTCAAGAAAGCCAAGCATCCCAAGAAGTTCGTCAAGAAGGTCGCCGGAATCGAAGTCTCCAAGCGACACGATTTCGGCAAGTCGAACGTCATCATCTCGGAGAGGAAGGACAAGAAGGCAGCCAAGTATTCGACCAAGGATCTCCCGTACCCATACACCAGCACGGCCCAGTACGAGGCCAGTCTCAGTCAACCCATGGGTACCGAATGGCAGACGAGAGGCAGCTTCCAGAAGCTCACCCTTCCTCGGGTCTCGAAAAAGGTTCGTCGTCGGCATGCGTCCTACTTCGAGTCCCACTCCACAAGGGTGTCTGCTGACATCTTGCTTTGTTTTATCTAGATGGGCGCCGTCATCCATCCTCTGCAGAAGCACCACGCATAGCCTGTCCTCGACCTTCAGCGTCACATGTCTTCTCTCACCCTTTGACTTCATCATTAATCATCATCTTCACTTTCTTGCTGCTTCACATGTACTCCCTCGTTTTTGCCTCATTGGATCTATGCCTCGGTGTTTTCGGATTGATCTGATGGCCAAGAACCTTGAGGCGGACCGGAAAGATTCATCTAATTGACCCGACAGAACCAAGAGCGAGAGAAACATAAAGAAAGTCGAGAGACTGGGACGGAAGGAGAGGGGTCGAGGTAGGACTGAACGTTTGGCTGAGATGCTATCAGGTCGTGAAGATACCGAGAAGCTTGAAGGGAGGAGTCTGTGCGCGGAAGGTAGGGGACACGTTCGTTAGCATGGGAAACGAATCTGACAAAGACACGATCGACTGAATAAAGGTAGGGCAGGAGCCGCCAGAACACGCACAGGCTTGCCCTCTTCACCCATGAGCTGGCACTCGACGAAGTGACTTCCCTTGGAGACGCCTCTGTCGATCATGACAAGGCTGAGAATCGACAAATCGTGTCAGCTAAGGTACAACATGCAAGGAAGGGGATGTGAAGTGTAAACACGCACGTAGCCGTTTCGTCAAAGACATCTGCTGTTCCGCCTAGCTCCATTCCACCCGTGACGTTATCATCGACCCAGCAAAGAGCGTTTCCAAGCGGCCTGTCTTCTGGACTCTGCAGGAAGTAGACTCCAACCTTGCGAAGCGTGATGAAGGTGTTTGTTGCCCATAAGTCGACCTGTTCAACTGATAGTCTGCAGGGAAAAGTGCTCTTACATCTCCTGCTCCGATCTTGACAGGCACTCTGAGTCGACTGGTGGGCTGCTCAGCATACCAGTAATGTCGATCGTCGTGGTTACCCTTGGCCGGGTGGTGGGCATGCCACCCACTGCCGTAGAAGAGACTTGGAGGAAGAGGGTTGATGAGGTCGTTTGCGGAAACGCAGAAGGGTTCAACCTCGCGGAAATTCTTGAGGTCAGATGGGAGGTTGGCAAGTCGCGCTGAGGGCACCTTGAGGGCCGCGTAGTAACCTGCGTGAGGGTCGGTGGAGTCCCCGTCCGATTTGGCCTGCTTAGGTCCGGTCATTCCCTTTCGAAGGCCGACACCTCCGAGAAGATGAGCCCCACCCGAACCGCTATCGATCGAATCAGGAGAAGGGATCGGGACGTCAAATCCGTGACCCATAGCAGCTGACCAGCCCAGGCAGATTTGAGACTGCATGTATGATATGAGGACGTCGGCAATCACTGTGAAGACGGAGGGGTTAGTATGATTGTGAATGTTGAGTCGGCAGCACTAGCATCGAGAGATGCAGCAACTTCAGAAACTGACGGTCGTGACCGGCAGGATTGGCGAGGATTGGGTCGGTATAGAATTCTCTTCGAGCTTCCTCGGGGCTGGTCATGTACTGATCGTAGATAAGGCCCTTGACGCTGCAGGTGAAAAAGTCGGTGTGCGAACCCAAGACGTGTTAAGTCAAAAAATTCATGTCCTGATCACGAGATGTACGGACTGACCTGATGTGGGGGATATCATAGAACTGAGCGACCGTGTTGTGCAAGTGTTCGGGCCCGACGTAGCCATGTTGCGACTGAATTTGGGGAGAGAAGTGACCGAGAGAGATGATGGCGGGTTGGTCGGGTCGAACAAGGATCGATCGAACGAGCAGCTCGAAATGACCCATCCATTCAACTTCGCTAAGAGCCAGGCAAAATAGAACAGAACCCAAAGTCAGACCAAGTCGAAAGATAGGACAAGACAGATTCAACTGACTTGGGGTCCGCAGCGTCGAACTCAAGGATGACGAGGTCGGTCTTGTCGGGAAGGTGGTGCTCGCTGCAGAATGCGAAGTAGGCAGAGTCCATCTTACGAGCAGCTCCGTTGGTGAGCTCTGAGGCGGGATGGGGGAAGATGTCATTCCACCAGGAGAAGAACTTGGAAGGGTAGCACTTGTGCGAAATGGGATCATCTCCAGCTCCATGACAAGCAGAGACTGTTTATGAGAAGTGAGACACGATCAGGTTTGATACGCTCAGCATCAGAGGACTAGAGCTCAAGATCGCTAGCTCACCAGAAGCGCCCAAGACCGAGATGGTTAGCGGAGCACCGCTGAGAGCTTTTCGGACGACCTTCTGAATCCTTGCGCCCGTTCCAGTATGGAGTCGAGTTTTGAGAAGACCGAGCTGACCCCTCCTGTTAGCGACCTCATCGCCAGGGCCGAACACGGGGCAGAAGGCGAACGGAGCCGGGTCGGTGAGTGATGCGTTGAGGTAGTCATGAGGGGTAAGAGTGTGAGCATGCGACGAGATGGCGTGGGAGGATGTCGCGGAGGATGAGTGAGAAAGAGGAATGGATCCCGTGAGGAACAGGATGGCGACGAGCAAGGAGAAGAAGATGAGGAGTCGGGGAGGAAAGCCTGTTTCGAATTGGGATGAACGCGACAGAAGAGGATCGAGAGACTAGACGTCAGCAAGGCCATCGGCGAAGAAGCCGTTCGTATTGTCTGTGTGAGGCCATGGTAGTCGGTCAGGCAGTATCAAGGTAGTCAAGATACAAATCAAGATTGAATCTGGGAGGCATTCCAGTCAACAGGCGGCAATGATAGAGCAAGTGACGAGCCCGCCGCTCATTCATCCAATCTGAGCGCATACAAGGACGCAATACGACCGGATGGCAGGCGCAATACCGAATGCGCTTCGCTCCGTGCGTCGTCAAGCGGAAAGGAAAGCGGGGGTTGAAGGAGAACGAGATGCCGCGGGGACTGACCAAAGAATGAGCCCTCCTTTGCGGTCCAAGACGTCCGCGGGCGGATGCCCTCATCGTTCGAGGGCTTAGACGAGTGCTTCGACATATAGGTGAAGAATCGATGGAGGCTCAAGGGCTTAGAGGAGGAGGTAGAAGGACGCGTTGTTCTGCTAGGCGAGGACGTCGGAACGTTGTCGTTGTCGTTCGCGTTGAAGTCGGTGGGTTTGTGGGTATAGGTCGGTCGGCTCTTCATCCGCTAGTGGGATCAAGGGGTCACTGAGGGGGAGGGCAAACGGTGATCGCTCTTGGGGAGGGAGGGGGAGGGGGAGGGGGGGGGGAGAGAGAGCAGAGGGCACGCGGGGAAAGTGGTTTTTTGTCTTTCGGAGTCTTAACGGGATGTCTCTTTTCATTTTATTTCCTCTTCTCTCCCTTTGCCTTCAATCTGCTCACATACTTCATCAAACGCCACCCATCGTAATCAATCCTGCCTATTCCACACACATCGCTCCACTCGCCCCATCCTCACTTGACCGCTGACCAACACTCCTTAAGTCACAAAACCTTCACACACACACACCTTTCAATCACCCTCATTAACCGTGTTCTGCCCAATCTCCTCCTGCCTTCTGCCCATCTCGGGCTCGGGCCAATCGTCAGCCTTGGAGTAGATGAGCATCAGGGGTCCTGTCCATTTGAGTCCGCCAGTCAGCTCGGGATGGTACCACACCCACAACATCCAACATACTCACCTGCACCCAGGTGAAGTCCGGAAGGATCGCGCAGAGCCTCGAACGATGTCACCTCTGCTGGCTTTTCATCCACAACCTTGAACCAATCGGTTGACGTGGACGAAACAACTTTGACAAAGGTCGTGAGTTGCGTTATACCATCCCACATGATTGCCGACCTAAGTTCATACTGGAAACGAGCGTTTGATGAAGGAACTCTTGAGCGCAGCATCACGTCATGTAGTAGACATTGAGATGGAGACCCACCTTGCACCGTCGAAGTTCTATTCGGTCAAAGAGCTCCTGTCGTCTAGCTCTGACGTCGCTGATTTGGCTATCGATCTGCTGCAGCTCTGTATCCATGCCTGTGACGAGTTTTTGTAGCTACAGTCAAGCAGATAAGGTGGTCAGCACGTGTGGACGCAATGCAAGGATCTATGGAGTTGCATGTACCGAGGGTATCGTATCACGTCCAACGGCCGGGTCGCATTGTTCATAAAATTTGATAGCCTTGAGAAGACTCGGTCGTATATCTGTCCCCTTTGGTCGTGGAAGACATATGCCATTATCTATAAGCGATTGTTCATCAACATCATACAACAGAGAGTCAGTCACTAACCTTGATGGACGTCAAGCTCGATCTTTTGCTAGCCAAAGCCTCTTCTTCTCCACGTAATACACCATCATGTGCTCGCAGCTGGCAGCACAACTGGGCGTTTGTCTGTAGGAATGGATCTGTCAGGGTCGAAGCAAAGAAAGATAAAAAGTCAACGACGGAGCATGACGAAATCGATGCAAAGAAGAAGATTAGTCCAACGAACCGATATAGAACGACTCCTCCATCTCGAAGACGCGACGAGGGCCAGCAGGTCTTGACTGTAGCGAGACAAGCATGACCTCTGAAGGCTCATCGACGACCATCGGTACCTCGCCTTCGTGAGTCCAACACAGATCCACCAGCGTCGAATGGACGGTGTAGTTCTCTATTGAGGGAGTGGTGTCGATCATGAGTTCTGATTGTCGTCCGGAGGTTGCAGGAGGTTCATTGGGCAGGCAGGCTGGGCCCCCTCTAAGACGGAAGAGACTGCGAAGGATCACATGGAAGTGTCTTTTGAGCACTTGGGAAGAGCTATCCAGGGATCCATTGCACTAACCTTGAACTTGCAGATGAATCCGAATCTAAACGCGCAAGACGAGCAGGTAAGGTGTCATCTGATTCGAGCACACGACGGCCTGGTACCCACATCGCCTCATCCATCTGAGTCATCAATGCTGAATGGTTGCAATCAGTGAGGATCCTTGGCAAGCCTGCTATCCGATCGGCTTACTTCGAAGGCTAGCGGGCAGGTCACTGATCCTGCTCCAAGGTGAGATGTTTGCCTCTTGAAGCATATTCGAGATGTCGATGATTGAATCCTCCGTAGAATCCATTCGTCCGTAAAGCTTCGATAGCTGGAGCAGGACTGAATCCGATTAAAGAACAAACGACCTTCGTTGAGCTCGGCTTGTGTACAGGCAGAGTTGACTGAAGATGCACAAACAATCGGCAGCAAGCCTTTCTCGCGGTCCGGCCTTCTCAGCTGGCCCACGAAGAGCAGCTAGAATCTCTCGGATCTGTGGGACTGCCTTCAAAGCTTGAAGAAGGGAAGTGGCATGAGAGAGCTGATCCGGACCGTATAGCACCGCAGGGCTGAATTCAAGAATACCGGCAGTGAGAGACGGAGTCGCGGAAAGTTGGATGGAAGAGGTGAGATTCGAGCGTACAATCCTGGACATCTCTTTGGATTAAGCATCGGAGGAGCGGTAACCAGTTCTTGGAAAGGAGAATTCGGTAAGGGTGTTGCAAGCAAGTTCGAGTCGACTTGGGCTTCATCGGCAGTATCAGACTAGTCACCAGAGCCAGCACAATTAGAATGTAATACTAATGATCGAGTTCGTTCGGAATGCTGAGGGTCATGACTACTAACGGTGTGGGTGGAAGGCTGCTCAGGGAACTGGGGTGGCAGCTTGGAGCTGTTGGATGAGGGTTCTAGAGAGAGCTGTATGGCTCTTGAGATATCGTCCAAGCTATCTGGTTGCCTCTTCGGTGAAGATTGAGCGGAGACAGGATTGATAGCTTTGTATGACCAGCGTTTAAGGGGAAAGAAACACTTAGTCATCATTTCGGTCCAGAGAGGCGGAGGAGGGGTACAAGATGCTGAATCTACCGCTGTTTGTATCGAAACCCTCTGGAGGAGCACTGCTGGGTTGCAGCGGGGTCCATATCTCTCCCTATGGGTGCGATACGAGTCAAGTCAGCGAGCCTCCGACTGGTCAGCGACTTGATATGCGCAGACTCGCCTCTGGACTAAAGGTCCACTCGATAGCTCGAACGACATCACCATTGAATCTGGCGAGACCTTCACGAGCTCTTTCGGGGTCTATGCCCATGGAGAGGAGGCTTCCCAGGGCTTCGGAGGAATCCATGGCGACGAAGAGGATGGGCGGGTGGGGATGAATGGATTTCAGGCGAACGCCGACTTGGATTTTCCAGTCACACGTCATCACAACGACACCAGATGGTGTAGCTTGCATGGTCTATCCAGTTCACGTCTGACCTTCATCTCAGGTGTCTTTCATCTCACTGTTCGCACGTCTTGATCTCTACATCCGCTCGCTCACTCGCTCGACGGATCAGCACCTCACCGGCCGCAAGGCTGGAAAGGATTCATGAGAGGGCTGAGCCTTGTGGGTACTTTACTGTCATATTCATCATTGAGGGGCTTGCATTTGGGCAGCTGTACGGATCGAACGGAGCAGATGCGGATAGGAGGTGAGCTAGGATTGAAGGATGCCAACGAGACTTCAAGAAACGGACCATTGTGCTCTGCGAATCGTGCTCCTACGCGCTCAGAGTGCTTGAGGAATTTATCAGCGCAGTGAGCTACGCAAGTGCTCTGATGGGGCAGCAGACGCGAACAGGCTGGGGTCAGATATCGCGAACATAAAGGAAGCAAGCAGACGTGGACGATACGGACCTCCTTGCCAGTAAGAACTTTTGAGCTGAAGTCGTTGACACACGATCCGAAGCAACGCTCGACGAGGCCAGAGTAGAGCTTCATGAAGTCTTGCATCTGGACAAGTTGAAGGAAATGAAGTGTAAAGGTGGAAGCGTAGGCCGGTGAGAAAGATGTTCGGATTCAACTGGGATGACTCGGATCGAATGGGGTTCAATATGTTTACCTGCTTCTTCTCGATGATCTTGGACATGTGAGCCTGCTCGGCCGAGTTGAATCTGATGGTGAGTGAAGAATTCGATTGGGAGTCAGACTTGGATTCGTTGGCATGGGGATTCAAGGTTGGGATCGGGCGTGGATGTGGACTGGACATCGTACTGACTGTGAGAAGTCCATTGGTGATCGGTGAGCGGATTGTGTTGGGTTCGAGTCAAGGAAGTGATGGTCGCGGGTCCGATTGAAGCGAGAGGGAACGATTCACTTTCGTCCCCCAACTGACGTCTTTCGAAAGAATTCACGTACCACCACGACCACCACTCCCCCCACCCAACCAACAAGCTCGATCCCCCTTCTACTCACCCCCCTAACACACTACAGTCATGGCTACCAGAGTTCAATTCGAGAACAGCGCAGAGTGTGGTGTCTTTTCAAAGCTCACAAACGCGTCAGTCCATCCATGTCCTTTCCCCTACACTCAATCAAGACCCCTCCTCCCAATCCTCACACCTTCTCCCTGACCTTCCCATCTCATCAGCTACTGCCTCACCGCCGTCGGAGGCTCAAACAACTTCTACTCTCACTTCGAGGCTGAGCTCGTCAGTCTCTTCCACCTTCTTTGCCTCGATACCTGCATTTCGTCTGACTTTCCCTCTTCTCTGTTCTTCTCGCCTGCAGCAAGATGTCATTCCTATCGTCCAGACCACCATCGGAGGCACCCGAATCATTGGTCGACTCTGCGCCGGTCAGTCTGCGACGATCTTTAATCTCGGCTTTGCTTTGATCGAAATATTCATCCTCCTCCATCCATCTCCCTGCCCTCAATCATCATTTTTACAGGTAACCGACACGGTCTTCTTCTTCCCAACTCCACCACCGACCAAGAGCTCCAGCACATCCGAAACTCGCTCCCTCCTTCAGTCGCTATTCAGCGTGTCGAGGAGAGACTGTCTGCCCTCGGAAACGTCATCGCCTGCAACGACTACGTGGCTCTCGTCCACCCAGATATCGACCGGGAGACCGAGGAGATCATTGCCGATGTCCTCAAGGTCGAGGTCTTCAGACAGACCGTCGCCTCCAACGTTCTCGTCGGAAGTTACTGTGCCCTCAGCAACCAGGGAGGTCTCGTCCACCCCAAAACCACTCGAAGCGAGCAGGAGGAGCTCAGTAGTTTGCTCCAAGTTCCGCTCGTTGTACGTAGCCGCGATCGTGTGCTCTCCATGCTGCGCTTGGCTCACCATTCATCCTTCCCACCCCTCTCCTCTCAGGCTGGAACCGTCAACCGAGGTTCCGACGTCATTGGATCGGGTCTCGTCGTCAACGATTGGTGTGCCTTCACCGGTATCGATACCACCGCGACCGAGATTAGTGTCATCGAGGCTACCTTCAGTACGCGTCTTGATCGTCATTCTAGACTCGAAGACCCGGAACGCACCAAACTGATTATCTTGACTATTTCCTCTCTACAGAGCTGCAAGGACAGTCGTCGACGGCCATCATTTCGGAAATGCGGGATTCGCTTATCGACAACTATGCATAGATGTAGACTTGCTCATTGTGACCGCTGTTGTTGCTGTAGTTCAGGGTTGAGATCAGGTGCATGCCTCACGCCCTGCTGACCCGTGTTTGCCGCGCTGATCTGTCGAGCAAGAACTCTCGTTCGAACCATGATCATCAATCATCGCATGCTCAGCCGTCGAAGCTCTCGTTCGACGCGCTCTCTTCCATCCTTCGTGTCGCCAGACCGCACCTTGTTCTTGTCGAACCTGTTGAGTTCATCGCATATCGTGGAGGACATGGTGTTTCGTCAGTTGGTAGCCTCCAGCCTGAGGGCGAAGCAGCCTGGACGCACAGATAGGTCAAGAGATTCTTTCTTTCCGGGCTAAGACCGTCGAGCAGGTCGAAGAGGCGTTTCTCGTCTCGAAGGACTAGCTGAGAAGCCAAGCAGCAGGTCGCGGCGCTCTCGCGCGTATTGAGTTGAGGCGATTCTAGTGCCTGTTGATAGTCACATGTGAGCGATACAGTATCGATATGATTTGATATGCGGACAAGACATACCGGCAAGATGAGCTCACGGAGACGGGGCAGTTCCTCCTGTTCAGGCAAACGGAAGTCAATTAGTAGACAAGCACTTCAAAACAGTCGGCGTTGTTCCTTCGCGAGTGAACTCTCACCTCGACAATTTCGCTTGGAAGCTCCATCAACGTTCGTCCAATGGAGAGTAAGCCGAATGATAAGCCCATCGAGAGTTCGTCTGGCGATCTGGCACCGTTCGAAAGGAACCGTCGTAACGACGCCGAAAGCGTGTTGAGAAAGTCGACAGGAGGCGAAGTGTCTCGTAGCAGGTCGAGGATAGTGCCTGCTGCTTCTCGATGCTTTTTTGTTATTGTTGTTGATGGGCACGATGGTCTCGAGTTCAGCGTAACCTTTGCGTTGATAATCAGAGACAGAAAAGAGAAAAATCGACTTACGCTTGGATTCGGGGCACCCCGCAGTTCAATCAGAAGGTCGCAAAGGGTGGCTTCATGACTCTCGACAAGCGGTCGCTGATGTTTGAGCAGTGCCTCGAGAGCACCAAGCGACCAGTCGATTTCGGATGTGGTCTGCATAAGAAGCACATTCAGCTTGACTGTCAAATCAGGCGAGAGTCTCCTATGTGGGCCACTCGATATACGTACCCAATGGCGGCAGCCTTCGAGCAGTATACGAATGAGACGCTCCGAAAAAGCGGTCTCCATCCATAATGCCGCAGATCCTGTCATGTGAGCGGCGAGATCGATGATGGAAGCCAGCGTCTTCTTGCTAGGAGTTCCTTTCTCTAGCTGTTCGAGGAGGTCCCATCGTTGCTGAGGCTCAACTGGTTCGTCGGAGAGGTGTAGCACTGTATGGAATACAGTCACCTGTGAGATTTCTTCGCTCAGGTGAGGGATAGAAAGGAGTATGAAAAAACCAAGACGTACCTGCTAGCGATCGACGCCAATGAGGTGCGTCGAATGAGGCTTCTCGAAGGAGATCAGCGTGTTTTGGCGACGGCCGTTCCCAGCTGGGTGGGCTATCAGCGTAAAGCGCTGCAGATCGAAGGGCGTTGAGAGGGTTTTGAGCGGGTGTACGAGGTGGAGAGCGTTGACCTGGCGTGACGCGAGTGGGTGTGGGTGGTTGACGTTTGGGAGATTTGGGAGACATGACGGGAATCCTGGACACTGGTGGGCTGCAGGGCGACATAGGCTGACGAGGAAGTCCTGCCGGAGCTCCATGAGGGACGATGTGGTGATCAAGAGAGCGCATAGAGGGCGTATCGGCGAAGAAGTCGATTGGGACCCGAGACGAAGATTGTGGTGGAGGTGTCGACGGCAGAGGAATGGATTGAGCTACTTCGATGGAGGTGAGAGTCTCGTCGTCGTCGAAGCTCAGCAGTGATGCCTCGATAGTGGGAGTGACCGGAGCCGGGGAGATGAGCGATGCCGAGGGCAGCGAGCGTCTCGAGGTCTCAATGGACCCATCTGATAGGATGGGAGATTCAGATAGGACAGACGATGTCTTTGGGACATGAAAGAGAGTAGCAGAGGCGAGATTGATGGGTGAGGTCAGGTTGGATGCGTCGGGAATAGCAGAGGCTGCCGTTGATCGTGGTGCAGTGAGGGAAGAGCGAGATGGATCCGAAGACTTCGTGACGGAGTTTGAACTGAGAAGATCGGGGCCAGGCAAGGGTTCACTGCTGGCAGGTACGAAGTCTGAAGAACTTGCGAGTTCTCGTTCTCGAGCTTCCTTGAGCTTGCGTTGAGCCGCGATCTGGGCAGCCATCCCAAGTCGTTTCGGGCGAGGGGGAGGGATACCAGAGCCAGCAGAGGAAGCAGCTGAGGGCGACGACCCACCAACGAGATCTGGGTTGGCCTTCTCAAGTTGCTTCTTCGCCATCCCGTCGAGGCTCTCAAGAATCCTCCGACCACTCGAACCCCATACTCGCGTAAACGAACCCCAAGCGATCCTGGCTTCCGTCTTCACTGCCGGAGTAGGATCAGCGAGACCCACGCGGAGCACTTTCTCTAGTACCTCGGCTCCGCTTGCGCCTTCTATGATGGCCTTGCTCGTAGTCCCGTGGTGATCAACGTAGGTCTTTAAGTGTTGGAAGGCAAACGTTCTGGCTCGCGGCGTCTTGTCAGATGATGCTTGACTGAGGAATGGAAGAATAAGTCGTGGCTGAGCGGAAGTGGATTGGATGATGGTCTGAATGACCTGTTGAGTCTGGACAACGACGAGTGTTTTGGTGAAATTGGCCATCTTTGAGAGTGATAGGAGGACGGTATCGACAAGAGGATCGAATGATGTTCGGAGAGTCATAGCGAGATCGATATAACAGAAGCAGGTTGCGGTGCAGAGAGTGGTACGCAGACTGTTGAGCTGTCGCCGCGTTTAAGTGGAAATTACCGTCAGTGCGGGAGATGTGATTGAATGCGGTTACACTCGTCTACTGACTGCTTTGAGACTCGCTTCCATCCAAGATGCGCGAAGCAGAGATATGAAGCTATCTGGAAATTTGCTGGAGACTTCTCCCTTCAGCATACCTCGCACCCGGTTGACCGACCTTTCTCGCAGCAACCAATTGTGTTCACTCTCTCGGCCCTATGAACACAAGATGGAATGTGAGCTTGACTCGGATGCGGAAGATGCGAGCTTAGTAAGAGTCGCTTGCCTCGAACGGAATGAGCATGCTGGCAAACTCAGCCTCAAGATCTCGATCTGACGCGATCTATAAGCAGAAGGGGATACAGCTCTCGTCAATTTCTGAGCTGCGACTTCGATCGAATGAGCTTGTGAGCTCACATAGACGATCTCTACCTCTCCAAGCGCATTTTCGGTCTCCACATGCTCGTCAGCAGCAGCAGATGAGGTCTCCTCGGTCGTCGGCCTTTCTTCGATCGAAGTCCCAAACACCTTCGGGATGATCTGATCGTAAATGGTCCTCCTGACTCCTCGGGATACCATGATCTTCTTCAGCTCAGCTTTGGCCAAGGGAGAAGTGGAAGATTCCGTGAAGAGGTCGAGAACTGTCTGTCATAGGCCAAACCAAAAACCAATTCGACCTCAGTCACGAGCGAGGTCAGAACGGGAATGCTTGGGACCGAACCTGTCTAGCCGTTTCTCGAACATGACCATCCCCATCCTCGAGAAGCTCTACGAGGCCAGGTAGAAAAGGCCTGAGAGGTATGGTTTCCCTGGCTCGAGTCCGTTCAATGACGTGAAGCGCCTGGAGCGGAAGACGAGATAAGTTCAAGCGCAAACCAGTTCGTCCGAATCAAGGGAGATTGATACCTGTTCTTTGACCTTTGCGTTCTTCCCCGCCAGAGCTTCCTTCAACGCCTTTTCCCAGACGACCAGGGGGCTGTCCTCTTTAGCTTTAGATCCGCTTCCTCCCAGGTCTGATCTATGGACGTAGGCAAGGACTCCAAGATCAATTAGACACGTAGAAGCTTGGTCTCGAGTGCTGCTACGACTGTCTCCGATACGGTCAACCAGTCCGCCGGACACGAGGAACGAAGCGAGAGAGAATCGAACATGGTGCTGTAGTGAACGGGGATTGCCGGCAAGTGAAGATCCCAGACGAAGAGACGGATCAGCTTGACCGCTTCGCCAAGATTCCTCGACAACAGCTTATCCGAATGCTAACCTGAACGGTCGTTGAGCTCGAGACAGCCGCAAGATGTAAAGGAAGGACGGCGAGAGCAGCGTTGAGGACAGCAGCGTTGGATTGTCGAACGCACGTCTTGAGCGATAGGGTGATCGCATCGAGTGCTTCTTCTTGGACCTGAATTGACGATTGAGGTGCTTGAGTCAGGAGGGTTCGTCGGGTAAGGCAGGCATTGCGCCCGATCGTCTCAAGGACGTCAGATAGGCGGGGGATGTCAAGAGTGGGCCTAAAGCTAGCTGACCTCTGAAGCTAGAAACGCAGACTTGAGAGCTTGAAGAGATGCGACCTTGACATCAGAGTCTCCTGGTTTGGCGAGCAGGGAGAGGTGATGCTCGAGGCTAGTGGACATGTCTAGAGTGATCGTCAGATCAACGCGTCAACGGAGTCGGAAAACAGCTGCGTAGACCTCATCCTTTACGCGACCGCAATCATCTTTCTTCTTTTTCCGCAAACTTGGTTCCATAGCAGAGAAAAGGCGAAAAGCTGCTCGGGACGAGCAAAGTATATAACACAGATGGATAGCTGACACAGGTCCAAAAAGGATGAAACGAGAGGATGATGACATAAGGAAGGGAACCAGTAACAGGAGGGCAACGAATGATAGTACTACATCAAAACACATCCTCCATCTTTGGGAGGTGGTGGAGGGGTGCCTCCCTCTGATCGGTAGATTTCGGCAAGGAGAAGAGTGACGGGCTCGTCTTGGGTAGGATAGATAAAGTCAGCTCTCATTGTCTCGACCTGCCACTACGTGAGGCGACTCACGAATCTTCTCATTCTTTGTCGCACTGGTTTCTACGAAAGGCGCCTTGATCTTGGCGGCAAGGGCTTGTCCTTCGGCCTTCGAGACGACCCTGTGAGCGAAGCGAGGTTCGAACGACATGTGGCTGATTAGCTTGAGATCCGCGAGGTGTCACAAGATGCTGGTAACCCACCTCGTCGTGTTGAGGTCACTCTTGTTGCCAACAATGACACATGGAGCCCACTCTGCTCCGGTCTGCTCAAGCATCTTCTCGTAGATTGTCTGAACTAATTCGAACGAGCCCCGGTTGGCTACCCGAGGCAAATTACTGCACAGTCAGTCCAGGTACTGCACGTATTTGAGGTCAAAACACTTGCCTATCGAGTAAACCATCACGTAACCTGTTGATGCCGACGCATATCGAAAGGTGGATCATGAGTTCAACGTGACTCAGACAGGGACTGCCGAAGGGGTGCAAGGAACATACCGTGCATTCCGACTGCATACTTGAGAGGAAAGAACGACGATGAATCCTGTAAAGCACAACATCGTCATTAAGATAAGAGATCAGCATTGATCTAGACGATCGATGGCCACTGGCACAGCATGTCGCGGACCTGACCCGAGCGGGATCTCAATCAAGATGCATTGTCCACACGTCGGTCATCTCATTGAGCTGTGAGCTGAGACCCATAGATGCTAGTACACTCGATTTTGAGCAAGGACGGGGACAAGAAAGGAGGGACTTTCGCTGGACGCCTTGAATCCCGGATGTTGAGGAAGTCGAACGAGGGAAGCTCACCTGTCCAGCAGTGTCGACGACCTCAAGATCCCACTCCTGACCACTCCACTTGACAGCCTTGTGCTTGATTTGCTCAATCGTTGGATGGTAGCTGTCGATGTTCTGCGCAGGACCATCGACGTAACGGGCGACTAGAGATGATTTGCCTTGATAACATAAGAGTGAAGGACTACGCAGTCAGCAGGCATGAAATGACACGTATCAAGAGCGAGCAGGGTGATAGGGGCGAGGAAGTATGGGTGAGAGGGGAGGAGGATAGTAGAGAGAGATAGGAGAAGGGTGGCGGCAAGATGCGACGAACCGACGGATCTGCTACCCATGACAGCGATCTTACGTCGAAGTGGCTCTGGCATTGTCGGTTGATAGTGTGATGGGAGTTTGGATTAAGGGAAGCTGCAGGTCTGTGATGCTCGACGGGTTGTTGATCGACGTCTGGGTCGAGGGTCTCGGGTGCTTCACGTCTCGCTTCAATTTCAGGTCGCTGGTGACGATTCCTCCCAAGTTTACTCATCTATCCCTGTCCCTTCTCGTCCCATACACAGCCAGCGTTACCTTCCTTTCCACCAAGTGCCCCGCCATCTCATCAGTATGATCCCAGCTTTTCCGGACCGAAAGCACTCAATCCATCCATCAATCCAACCAGATCAATCACGAGCATGTTCCCGCCGATACCTTGACGTTCTTCCCTCTATAGACCCGCATCAATTTCTTAAGGAGTCAAGTCGTAGTTTGTCAGCCAACCATCCATTCTCGTGCTTGCAAACGACATCGACGTACCAATCCATCCCTCTCGTATTCCGACTTGCGAGGGTTGTCCACCTCGATCGTGGTGAAGTGGCGATGTAGGATTTGGAAGAATCTCTTGTCGGCCTACGGATGTGGCAACAGAGTACCGTCAACATTTAGCCCACCATACTGCACATCACTGAATAATCGAATCGTACCTTACGTCGCTTCTTGTAAGCGATGTACATCTCCGGCTTGTGATCCGATGACTCTGTCAAGAGCAACAGCGTCTGGACTGTCAAAAAATTCAACGACAGTTCATCAGTGTCAGTGAGTGGTATGCTCAGGGAGAGGACAAAAACGATTGCCTGACTCACCCAAAGGCTCGAAACACGGCTCAAAGTAAACACAGTCCGCCATAAGAACAACGTCCGGTCGTGAAGGGATCCCATCCGGTATTGAGTCCTCTCCCCAGTCCAGTACGCTGGCGCTCACGGTGTCGGAGAGTCCGTTGAGTTCGATGTTCTCGAGCATGAGCTTCATGAGCGGTCTGACGGTCGAAGCGACAGCCAGCGATTGGAGTACATTGATCATGAGTGGCGGTAAACGATCACAGCTAGAGAGTTCTCATACACTCACAATTGATCGGTAGCATATATACGGGCGTGAGGCTCTTTGAGGCCTAGGACGAGCGACACCAACCCTGTCCCAGCTCCGAGCTCAAGGATAGATTTACCATCATACCGACCAGGCTGGCGATCGATGAGATGAAGAAGATACTCGGATAATATCTATCAGACCGATCCCTCCAATCCCACCGCAAGTCATACCTGCGAGTCAGCACAGGACATTCAACCGATGGGCTAGATCGGACGTGAAGACTGGGTGTCTTACCTCGCCGGCAGGCCAGACTATACCACCACATCCCGGAGATGCATCGACAGCTAGCTTACATGACTGGTTAAGACCTCGAAAAGAGAGTTCTTTGACCTGATGGAGTGTCGTGGGGATCTGAGCGGGAACGAGAGCGGCAGTCGACAGGTTTTCGCTTGATGTGTTTGCCGATGACGTATTTGAAGAGGAGCCAAAGAAGCGGGCGAGTGGGTCGGATGGGGAGGAGGATCTTGAGCGACTCATTGGGACGGAAGGGGGATAGAGACTGGTGGAGGAGTCGACTTGAATTTCGGTTCGGTCTCTACCGAGTGAGGGGCAATCAACGTTTTCCGAGTCTTTCATCTCAAGTTTCACCTCTATTCACCCAGTCAACGGATCCAGTCGATAGCATCGTAATCACTCAAAGGCCAGAAATGTAAGATATTGCGAGCCACATCGCACGATAGCGACCAATTACTTCAACCCGTCTTCGCCGTCCACTAACAGTTCGAGTTCTCGCACTCGAGTTGGAAAGCCTAGTCGTACACGTAACAGGATGTATGACCCCAATCATCGGTTGTCAGTATCTCAAGGACGAGCGCAAAGGACGTCAGATACTCACTGTCTTTGGTATTGCCGACGATGTCAATGATCGTTTGAGCTAGCCGGCGCAATCGGGAAGGTTTACGAGCCCAGTGTGACATGTGTTCAATCGACTCCTTGAAGCCGGCATATGTTCTCAAGTCGCGAGCGAACGTGTAGGTGGGCAAGGAATCCTCGTCTGGTGAGATTAACAAGGAATGCAGCGCAAGCATGACAAGGTCGACCGTGCTGTTCGCCTTCCAATATGGATGGCACGATTCGACTGCAGGTGTCAGTCGCTTGAGAAGATGAACCAGAAGTCACTGCAATACATACAACGTAATCTTCGACTGCTGCGAGTGCTCCAGCACCCTTGAGATCTTTGCCGATGAACTTGAGGACCGACTGCGAAGCCGAGCGCACAGGGCTTGCCGGCGGACCAGCACGAAGAGCGAGACGAAGGTCCTCCACAGCATTACTTATGAACGTTTCTCCCTCTGACATGACCAAGACTGCAAAGTAAGAACCATTCGCCGCGGTAGGAGGTGGTCAGCACCTGGAAACTGCTTGAGAACTCGGGACATGTAAAGCGTAAGTCAGCAGCACCTTGGAGATAGGATGATATCAGAGTAGTCTGCTGGCTTGCAAGACCATAACTTTGTCCAAGAAAATAAGAACAAAGGGCGGGAAAGTTAACTACTCTACGTTGTATCATCATCAAGGTGGTCCTGTCATACCGCCGCACTACAGGCATTGAGCTCACTCGATAGCTGCCTTGAGATTGATCCCTGTGATCGATAGATGGCGCCCATCGAAGTCAGCTTATCAACAAAAGGAGGAGGAGGCTAGTTGAACGGATACGCACGCAGATTCTTCACCAGGCCAGCTTGTTCTTTTGAAAGCTTACAGTCACCGTCTTCTAGCTGATTAACGTATCTGGAGAGAGCGCCGACCAGAACGATCGTCATCTCTCCCCACTTCTCCCCACTGAGTGGTTGTCGAGTCGAGACATGAGCGGTGCGAAGCGAGGGAGCAAGTTTCGTGATGAAACACCCACCAGCGCATGGAATAGACGATGGGAAACGTCGAAGCCCCTCCAGGAGGCTTTTGCAGTAGCAATGGGAACTGACTGTCGCGGATTTCCATCAGCTTCATCACGTCCCGAGAATCAATGGCCCTAGAGGATTCGACGTCAGCTGCTGTGTCGGTTGTGATGGTCGAGACATGTTGAATACTGACCTGAAAACGTCAAACAGTTCATATGTATGCTTTTTGGAGCCTGACGGAGGTGTTCCTTTTCCTTTACCACCCCCGAACACCCCTTGTAGAAGACTGGAGACGGTGGTGGGGGATCTTGTCACGGATGCCACTGGCCCAGCAATTTGAGCGTCGCGAGTCATTTGTATCAGTTTGTCTTGCTGCTGACGCTCTAGCTCCCATATGGATAGCTGGTAGGCCTCATTCTCGAGCAGAGAGGACGATGGCAAGGGCGAGACGAAAGTGGTGGAACTTGGAAGAGGGTCGTGTCCGGGGTGACCTGCTCTTGTGATTTGTGCTGCAGAGTCATGCTGTCTGTCGTTGATCCAAGATATGAGTTGAGTGTGGGACTGAGAGGGAGTAGATTGGTGGGCAAAGGACATGTGGGAGTCGTTGGGCGGTGACGTTATGTGAGGTCAACTGACGCTGCGGCTCGAAATCGGAGGATTCGCTCGATCGAGTCGTTTCTCTTCCTCGTCCTTCCCTCTCCCCTGACATCTTGGAACCCCAGCCTCGTCCTCCTCCTCCTCCTTCCTCACCCTCTCCCTCACTCATGTCCTTTGCCCAGCAATCAACCCCCTCAGATGTCCTCGCCATCGACGTAAACAACCTCAACTTCGCCTACAACGATGAGCCTGCCCTCCATGACATCACCCTCAATGTTGAACAGGGAGAGAGGTCAGCCATCCATCATTTCTTCATCCTGCTTCCCTTCTTCCTCGCTAACCGTCCATACTATTCAACTCCCAGGATCCTTGTCATTGGGGCCAATGGAGGTTAGATCCACAACATCCCGACTCGTTCCCATCCATTTCCTTGGTCCTCGCCATTTCGCTCTTGATCACCATCCGAGCAGTGGCTGATCATCTCGCTCCTTCTCGCCTCAATCTTCGCATCAATGACAGCTGGAAAGTCTACCCTCCTTCGTATCCTCGCCGGCAAGCGTCTGACCCCTGGCACCAACGCTCTTCTCCTCGGAAAGGATGTTTTCCGTTCCCCTCCCCCGGGCGTCACCTATCTTGGTACCGAGTGGTCCATGAATCCAGTTGTCCGAGGCGATATCGTCGTCAGTCACTTCCTCGACAGCGTTGGTGGTTACAGGCACAAGGAGAGGAGAGATAAGTTGCTCGACATTCTCGATGTCGATCTGGATTGGTAAGTGGGTCGTCATGTGTGATACACCTTCCGTCCTCTGTTATCGGGACGAATCAAGACTGGAGTAGGAGCAACTCAGATCTGATCGTCTCGGACGCTCTTGTTTCCTTGTTTCCCTTATGTGAAGGCACATGCACCAGATCTCGGACGGAGAGCGCCGTCGAGTCCAGCTCGTCATGGGACTCATGGTAAGCGTGTCGTTTGTGCGAAAACTTCATGGTCAGTTCAGCTGATGGATTCTCGGCGAACAATCATCCATCTCAGGCTCCATGGGACATCTTGCTTCTGGACGAGGTATGATTTGTCGGGTTACGACCTATATATCATCGTCACTCTGCGACTGGTTCTGACCTTACTTTTCTGCTCAGGTCACCGTTGATCTCGACGTCCTTGTGCGTGGAGACCTTATGGATTTCCTTATCCAAGAATCCAAGTCCCGCAAGGCCACCATTGTGTACTGTACGCCTATCGAACCGTGTGATGAGTATACCTGTAGACTGTCACTCATTTTCTTCAACGTGGAACTATAGGCACCCACATCTTTGATGGACTTGACTCTTTCCCCACTCAAGTCATGCACATGCAACTCGGTAGAACGCCCACTGCCCCTCTGTCTTGGCCCCCAGCAGAGGCCCAGGTTGAGGCATCCAATGAGGCCAAAGGAGACCGAGGTGGCTCAACTTTGCTCGGTATTGCACTTGGCTGGCTCAAGGACGATCGAACGCTCAGAAAAAAGCTTGAGGCAGAGGCCGGAGGCGAGAGGCGAGGAGCCAAGCGCAATGATGTCAGTCTGCTCCTCTAGCTCCCTCCTGGCTGATTTTCAGCGTGGCTGACCGAGCGGGAGTTTACTTTGATCTCAGACCAGGGACGCCAAGACGTTCTTCGAGAAGTACGATTATTCTGGAGGTCGCTAAATGGCGGACCCCAGACTCCCCATCGTTCATTTATATTACCTTTCATTGCCCTGCTGTTTTTCTATGCGCTGTGCATCTTGTCTTTTATCTGTTGTTTGCATCTCAACACGCATACTGTTTCCAAAACCCACGACTCGGCTCTTGCCGTCCAATCCGCATCTCAACACGCAGCTCTCTCAATCCTTTCTCCTATACTAGACACGTCCTCTTTGCTTCCACCGCATATGTATCTACCCATCTATGATGATGAGTGGTTAGGTCAATTGTACTTGAAGAGAGGGAACGAAAATAAAAAGATCGATGATTCCCAACGATGCCGTCGGTCCTCTCCGCTGCCCCAATCCCAACAACGATGAACACCTACGTGCGTTTGTAGTTGTCCAAATGACATTCCGTTTCGGATCCTCAGGCTGATAGTTGTCTTTGGGACGCCCAGCCAATCCATTTCTTGGCTCATCACCTTCCTCTACTCTTTGTAGCTGGGCTCGACGACCCAATACACGCTCCCCCTCTTTCATCCACTGGTGCCAACGTCGATTCAAGTTCCCAACCAAGCCCAGCACCCCTTACTGTCTCATCGCCGCTCAAAAGTGCTTCAATCGCTCTCGATGTTCAGGCAGCCGTGGAAGACCCATTCGAAGAGTTGACCAGACGTCTTCGCGCGGCCCTGACTGCCAAAAGCAAACCCAATGTCTGGGTCCCGCAAGGCAAGGATCATAGGAAAGACTTCCATGTCGTGTTGGTCGAAAAGGTCAGCTCGATCCTCTACTGCTCTGTTGCACATTCGTTCTCAGGCCATTATCTACCTCTGCCAAACAGGACAGCCGCCTTCCCCCGGCCAAGGTCCCTCCAGCTACCGGCATCTCCCTGCCCTCGACCCAACCATCCCGATCACCCCTCTCACCTTTAGTCCCGACTAGCCCCTTATATCCTGATGGCCTCATAGCTCCCATCTGGGTCAGGAAACACACGTGAGTTTTGTCTGCGGTCCAAGTTCCCTGATCGGAGACTTACCCATCTCACTTGACTCCAAAGTGACCTGGTTCCAGCAGTCTTTGTTCTGTTTACCCGATTGTCTGAAGAGGATGATGAGCTTCTAGACAGAGCGAGGGACGAGGAGCTTGTGCGAGAGTTGATAGAGAGGAAGAAGGTCCTGGTCGATAGAGGCATCAAGTTTACAGTTGTTCTCATAGCCAGCCGGGAGCTCCTAGGTCAGCTCAGAGGTCGACTTACTGGCTCTCATGAAACTCTGACTGACGTCCCATATGCGACCATCCAGACAATCCTTCTCTCGATGCTAGATTGTCCCAAATCCGACGTCAATCTTCACTCGACGCTCGAGCTTCGCTCTTCGTTCTCACACCGGTGACTCCATCGGAGCTGGACGAATTTGTCCAGTCGCTTCAAGAGGTGTTATACGAGCCTGCACTCGACTATTACGAGAAGCACTCGAAGCGAGTCCGTCGAAAACGCGCCAAGTTCGGCCCGGCCACTACCCAAACCAACTTCAATGGCACCACATCCTCGAGTCTCGTTGCTGCCACAGGGAAGGGCCTCACTCGGGAGGGCTGGATCGTTCGCTACGAATATAAGGCGGGCACTTTCGCAGAGTTCCGGAGCGATCTCGAAACGGTTCGTTCATGCCAGGTCTGTTCAGATCCAAATGATCTAACTGACATCAGGAGATGGTACTCTATCTATCGATCGATCAGGCTAGAGCTCATTACGAACAGTCTTGGATCGAGCTCTCATTGATGTTTCACTCAACCTCAACGCTTCCCCCTCGGACGAAGCGTTGGGCAGAAGCTAAGGTGCTCGCCGACTGCGTAGCCATCAAAGTCTGCAAGATTTATCTCTACCAACGAGAGACGAGCGAAGCACTGGGCTTCTTCCGACGCCATCTGCACAAGTTCGAGGAACTCAGCAGAAGCTGGGGCATTGGAGAAGATACTTTCGAGTTCTGGAGTTGGGTTGCACGACAGTGAGTGAGAGACATGATTACTTCGGCAATGTTCTTGATCTAATATCCAGCGCATCCGATCTACCGTTCAGGTATCGAATCTTCGCCGAGCTTCTAGAGCTTGCGGTCCAAGCCGGACTCGTTGTATCTTCCCCAGCTCTCGACGTTGAGTCATTAGCGAACGTCGAGGATCGATTACTCATCCCGTCAATAACCCTTCAGCACCCTGGATTCTACTACTACGCCTCAGCATGTTGCACTAAGAAAAGAAAGGAGACTTTCCAATTGGCGAAGGAGGCTGAAAACGATGCCCTGAGCGTGAGTGATGCATGTCATCTTGCGTTTAACCCATCAGCTTAACGATCTCTCTCATTCTGTTCAAGTCTGAATCTGGATCCACGAGCGGCTATGTTGGGACTAGTCCAGGATATGCTAGCGAAAAAACCTTTGACCACTCTAGTCTCATCGTTGAAGTAAGCAGACCTCAGCTCGCGGTATACCCTGATGTGAAGGGCGTCTGACACTTACGACTTCGTTCCTCGCTTCCTTCTAGCTGTTCACCAAGTCTTATGAGCTCTTCAAGATCGCTCACCCCCGACCAACTACCGATGTCCCATCGTATTCTCTAGGACGACCGCATGTGGGACCAGCTCAGTCGCGTATCACGCTCTACATCGCCTCTCGCATCGCGGAAGCGTATCACGAAGGATCTCAGTATGACCTTGCCCTTCGCTTTTTCGAGAGGATATCCAAGGTCTTTCGACGCGAGCGCTGGGACCCTATCATGAGACAGCTCAGACATATCTGGCTGGACTGTGCCAGAAAATCTGGGAAGGACAACGAAGGGAATCCCGAAGCCGTCGTCAGGATCTTGCTAGAGATGTGCGGCGATCGACAAGCAGAAAGTGACTGCAGCGAAGAGCTGGCAGGAGCGTTGAAGGTAAGCCGATTGCACGCTCGATATCTTCAGAAGTGGATAAAATTGACTTGATCGCACACAGTCCTTACCATCGACGGTAAAGCACATTGCGATCAACGTAGCCGACACTTTGTCCCCAAGTGAGTGTTCACGGCCCTTGTTCGTTCTGCCGACCTCGATGAACTAACGGAACTCCCTCGCGTGGCGGAAAACAGTACACGTCAATCCTATCTTTTACCTCGCATCAGCATCGACATCAGCACCTATACCCTACCAGATTTCCTTTACAATTTTGGGTACTTGCAGCAAATTGGATTTTACATCAATCTCAATCACCTTTTCAGATGACCTTCAAAACCCAGTCATGGTCTACCACGAAGCCTCAACCGGGACTTTCGACAAAGTTCAACTGGTGTTCATCAAGCAAGCCCAAGAAGCTTCCAATAATCAAGTGGCCGATCTTCGGTTCGGGTCGGGACACACACTGATTCTAGCGGGGGACAGAGTGAGCGACGTCGAGCAAGAGATAATGGTAAGCATCTGTACATGCTGGCTTCTTCCCACATGAGTTCAAGACGACTAACATAGCCGGACTCGACAGATTCACTCTATCACTGCTTGTCTTGCTGGATCAGGGACCGAGATAGCATTGACGTGGAATCGGTCTGCCCTCGAGATGGCCACGCCATCAAAATCGTCTCAATGGCTCAGAAAAACCTCCCCAGTCTCATTTATCGAGCTCGATCGGCCTGGGGTCCTTTCCACATTGTATGTCTTCTTCCTGTGCATTGGACAAACTCGAATGGTTCGGGTTGATCACGTGTCACTTTATCTTACAGCGTCCGAGCTCCAGCATGTCTGCTCAACGTCGAGATTTCACATCCTTCTCCGGCTTACATTGAGGAGACATACCCTATATCCATAAACGTGACCAACCCGGCGTCCCGTCCCCTTGAGGGTTGGTTGGACATTCTGCTCTATCCTTCATCCGACGACCAAGGCTGTCCGTACAAAGTCCCTTTCCTCTCTCGACAGGGAATTGAGTTGTCCCAGCGTTGGATGTTGCTGACCTGCTTGCGACCTTGCCCACAGCTGGCACGATCACGATGAACGGCGTTTCATCTTCTTCGATCCTGAAGCAGATCTCTTTAGGAATCTTAACTCCTTCCACCTCTGTTACTAAGGAGCTGTCTTTCTTGGCCGAAGGTCTACCGAGTACTTTTACCATCGATGTCTCCGTTCAATCCCGCTCAGCAAGTCCCGAACAGACTTCGACCTCCACAGTCAGCCACTCAAGCACTTCCTTGCCGAAATCACGTCCATCCTCGCCGTCATCAAACCACCTGGAAGCCTCTAGACCTGACGAAGTTGTGCGGACCCTCACAATTCCATGCGTGCTGCCGTTCCGGGTCTCGTTTGACTCTCGCCATACACCTAGGAACGACAGCACAGGCAGGTTGCTCGATCCGAGCAATAATGTCGTCGATGATGGATGGGAGAAGGAGGAAGAGGCTTGTGTCAGCCTGTGGATCGACATCGTTGGGGACTGGGACGTGGAAGTGGCCAGCGTGAAAATGCAGACTGGAGTAAGTCCGCTGAGACTTCACAGGCCATCACGTCCAGTCGTTGATTGATGCATACTCATATCGTAGGATACAAGACATGCAAGACGCACCTTCTCATCTTTGGACAAAGATACAGACCTGGATTGGCCGAAAAGTAAGTGACGCTCAAATCCTTCAACTCCCTCGATTGACCGAACTGACTGTAAATCTGCTTCCAGCTTGGAAGACCGGAGACCGATTCGCGCTGGTCACGTACTTCGACATAGGATCTTGTGACGATGATGAAGAAGCAGACGATCGGCCGCTTTCAAGGCCTCCAATTTCGCCTGGCTGGTTCGACGTCCGATGGAGAAGGCATGTTCGCCTTGAATTAGGGCGTGTATACTGTTTCCATCCTTCCGGGCAACATGCTGACCGCGAATCCCCTTTCTCCGTTTTCAGGAAGTCGAACCCTCCGGACCATCCCCTATCACATTCCATTATTCCGCTTCCTCCCTTACTGCCAACTTCGTCTACTTTCTCTCTCGCCAGCCCACGCTACATCACAGCATCACTCGATCTCGAGCCCTCACGCTTAGTGGCTCTCAAGTCGTCTGTCATGACACTTCTCCTTCACAACTTCTCACCTAGCTCGTCGCTACTTCAACTTCAAGTCGAAACCTCCGATGTGTTCGCCTGGGCCGGACCTCGGGCCCTTCGACTGCCGCTCTTGCTCCCGGGCCAGAGCAGGTCTGTCGAGTGGCGGATCGTAGGACTTCGAGATGGTTGGGTTGAGCTGCCCACAGTTAAAGTCTGGGAGATTAGTGACGATTCCGGAGGCGAACTGTCCACCTCTAGATCGGTCAGCGTACGCATCCAGCCATCAGTCGGGTCAGCAACTCCAGACGAAGGCGAAGAATCCCGCGGGAAGGGCCCTCGGGTGTTTGTATGGCCTGCAATCTGAGATTGGATGTCTTGGACTGATTGCGAGTGATCCAATGGTTTCAACATAAAAACTCTGGAACGGTGTTCGCGAGTCGACTTTACGGTGAAAGACGAAGACTTTGTCGAGTTGACACGGCATACGCGCGGTGAAGTGAAATTCGATCACAATGTAAAAACTCGCTGGCGGTACCCATAACGTGCTTGGTGGCGAACGGGGTGACAGCGGGCTGACATGACAGTAGCATTTTTTGTACTCGCACTACTTGTATTGGTCCTTCTCTCGCTCGACTGGATGGGAATTCGTAGCATCGGGTGTAGCTGCTTAGCTTCAAGAAAGACCTGGACATCATTTCGGTTTGGACAGTATTCGACTAAGTTCTGGCACTGGACACTGCTTGACGTTCGTCATCGACTATCACTAACCTTCTCCCATGCACTCGTCCGGCATTTCATTGTCCTGACACGTTCTCACTTCTTTCTCACAGCTAACCCAGAGTTCATCTCCAATCCGAGCTTGCTCAATCGACCTTGATGGCCTGCTCCGCTATCACCGATCTTGAGCTTCGAGATTCCCTCATCTCTCCCCTCTCAATTCTAGCTTTGCTTGAAGCCTCGTGCTCTCCCACAAGTACTGATCCTCAAGTGTCTCCTTGCACAGCAGCGGTACAGCTTCTGCCAGCGTGCACCTCAACGTCGACGCCATCCTCATCGGGATTTGCTGCCTCTAGTGCATCATACCTGTTCTTTCTCATCTTATCACCCCATACCATGCACTACTCTCTTTCCTCCACAGCTCATCCTGGTCAGTCGATTAATCGTATCTAGGATCACTCTCTGTAGTCTCAACCGTTCTCCCAGCAATCTGTCTATTCTCATCCGCAGCTCCAAGATCAGTTCCCAAACACCCTTCGAAAGCCGTCAGCTGTCCCAGTCACATCTGTGCGAGCCACTAATCAGGCATCTGAGCGCTCTGGACTGACATATGCAGGGGGCGTATGGCTCTCAGGAGCAGTATGAGGCTCATTGAACGTCGGCTTTCTCTGACTTCCGTTAGTCCTGCCTTCCGTTGACGATGGCCCGCGCTCTCGCAGCTTCTACATGTGCCTGTAATGCGACCACAAAAGATGGGCATGCATCGAGGACTATTCGAAGCTGCTTGAGCAGACAAGCACACTAGAAGCGTACCGACTTCATCTTTCACCCTCCTTTGAACGGGTTGGGTTTAGACGTGATGTCATCGATGCCCTGCTTGTATCAGATGCGTCTATCTCGGTATGGATGCCTGTCTTGATCGTATCTCCCATTATCCTTGTAGGGACTCATGCCTACCAAGAACAGTCCACCACGTGGCGGATCTCTGCATCACCCAACGCCCCTTCTGTTGCGTACATTGGCCAGTGATGATTATCCTGAGCGGACCGTACTAGATAGGAAACGACCCTGGACGCCATGGGTTAGATCAATGAAGTGCTGATCGATACGGCCCGGACAGAAAAGCGGAAGAGAGAGTCGAGACTACTGCTGGTCGAGAATAAGGCACCGACACTCAAGGATGAGCTCATCCAAGTCACACACACACAGACATGGATCGGGTAGCTGTCATACATCCCATCAGCGTCGAGGCTTGCACGACAACTGGATCGAACGTGCCACTATCGTGAAACGTGAAGACCTGAAGCATAGAATCACACGACCTGGTCTCAGCGTGCAGCTCCACTTCCGGAGGGCCAGGGATCGTTCAAGAGCTCGATAGCATCAGGGTGCTGGTATGCACAGACGTGCTCGATCTGCGGCAAGGATGGATGAAATACACCAGGCCTTGCTTGCTGCAGGCCGAGAAGCGAGAACAAGCGTTGCAGATAGTGAGCTCAGAAGGATGTAGCATGTCTTGCACTTGATACGATCCTGAACATTATGTAATGGGATCGGGAAACAAGGGTCCATACTAATCGTACGGAGAAGCTGACGAGAGACTCGAGACAGCTGTCGAGTGAGGAGAAGGAATCGACACTCGGAGGTAAGGGAAGCCTATCTGAGTGAAAGGGTTCCATCATACCGCTCAGCAGCCCTGCTGCAGCCACAGTGTGCTTGGTCCAGATAGGCGCATAACAGCAAAAGTGAAGGGTCGAAGAACAGGATCGTACGTGACATAGATCAGCAATCTCGAGCCACGACCGCCGAGGTTCGTACAGATACTCTTGTCGAACACAMAGATTGATGTATACATACATGCGTCGCTGGATACATTCCTGCTGCTCGCCATGCCCATGTGACCGATGTCTGACTCTTGAGCGAGGACCAAGTTGTCGTCGTCTTCTCGCCACCTTGGGATTCGATCAGCAAATGGACCGACCGTCTTTCCAGGCTCAACGAGATCGCCGCCGACGATGAGAACGTGTTATGGGATGATCGACATGTGTGGGGGTCCAGAGCAAGATGACGACTGCTCGTAGCGGAGCAAGGCAAGTGGTGTGGACGCCGTCAAAGTTGCTGCCTTGACCTCAGATTCCCGGTTCGGCCATCCACTCGATGTCTACAAGTGTCTTGTTTCAGGGTGGGAGGGGGGGGGGGGGGGGGGTGAAGTCGTCTGCGTATCTGATGAGTATTCTGGAGAGCTTTGGCGATCAGGTCGATGATGCGAGGTGACTTGTTCATTGTCGGGCTCATCGTGTCTTGGGATGGAAGCTGGCGGATTGGAGCAGGAAAGTGGCATGCTTTTACTCCTTGACCCCACGGTCACACTTGTCGATTTCGCTCGTCACTTCGGAACAGCTGACTCTTCACTGAACTAGATCACTCAATATCCGAGCAAGGTACTTGCAACAGCGAAAGCAGTCTCTCGAGGCTTATTCACGCAGCCTGTTTCGAACGTCAACCGTTGCTCATCGATGCACATCTCTCGCCTGCTCAACGGCACTCAAGGGATCAGCCTATACACCTATGCGCCTCTTCACTGTCGCCGTCAGCGATGCAGCAGGTCAGCAAGTGCAGGACAGCACGCTCTTATCGGTACATTCCTGATACAGGGCCATGCACACCGGGCCGAAGCCGCGACGAGGTCGAAGAAGACCAAAGACATACATACGGCAGAGAGAGTGGTAGGAGGGAGCAGTTACACGATCAAAAAGACCTTT
The DNA here is from genome assembly GCA_039545415.1 of Udeniomyces megalosporus. Taxonomy (NCBI): domain Eukaryota; kingdom Fungi; phylum Basidiomycota; class Tremellomycetes; order Cystofilobasidiales; family Mrakiaceae; genus Udeniomyces; species Udeniomyces megalosporus. The sequence goes on along the minus strand of BCKM01000007.1, from coordinate 5,898 downwards.
GTGAACGTCCGAAGTGCGGGTTCAAGTAGGACTGGGACGACGGAGGAGTAAAGAGACGGAGTACGTCTAGGGACGACGAGGAACGAGTCGTGCAGTGAGCGAGTGGACCGAGAGGTACAGGAGCGAGTGGCTTGTAAAGGTTGAGAGGCAGAAGGAATCGAGACGAGATCTAAGGCTAAAGGTACTAGGTTGAGGCGCGGGCCCTCTGTCTGTTACGAGCTGGTGTGTAGGGGAGTCCAGGTGGGAGGATCGAGGAAGTGGTCAGGTGCTTATCGGGTAGGACGAGGACGAGGGCAGGTCGAGGATAGTTCACGAGGGGATTCAGGAGTGGTTCGAGAGTAGGGTCAGGAAGCAAGAGGTCATTCGAGATAGAGAACAACTAGGTACGAAATCGTATGAGACTTTATAGAAGGAAAAGGACACGGGTCAATCTATCGGACCGGAGTGAGACAAGGTATGGTGAGGCCAGAGTCAGGAAGACTGGCAGTGGAGATGGGAACGGGTTTAGAAGAACACGGGGCAGAGAGTAGATGTACAGGAAGTGGAACAAGGAGCCAAGAGATAAGACAAGCTCGGGCCGGCAGTCCGGAACGGCTCAGGTCTTACTGCCGGACCGCGATCCGTAACACTGTCTATCTAACCATCAACCATGCTCAATCATATTCCTATGACGCCAACCCCTACCAGCTATACCCCTTGCTCCCTGGGTTCCAACAAGAGGGTATGATCGAAGAGCGATAAGCCTAGATATGAGCCAAGAGAGAAAACGCATAGCAAGATACGATACAATGTAAGATCTAGCGAGCGATCTGGATCGATGTGAGACAGGGGAGTCCAGCAGGACCGGATCAAGCTATCAAGCTATCAGTCATTCCATGGACCAGGATACATAGTTGCCACTCAGCGTGAGTGTATGGGGCTGACGATGATCTGCAGCTGGTCTGGGCTTGATCTCACTCGACGCGATGCCGATGAGGGTGAGCAAAGAGAAACGAYGCGACGYARYCTTGCAATCTGAATCGGCACGACGATGTTGAGGGAAGATGAAGGATGTCGAGAGACTGAGCGTCTTCTTACGATGAGGAGACGCAAGAAAGAGGTCGCCGAAGAAGTGCGACGAGCGGTGATGTTTGGAGTGACAAGCGTGGAACTACAGGTACTGGCGAGTTGTCAAGTGCCTATATTCTTGCGAGCTCATTTAGTGCAGGCTGTTCTAGCCAAGAACAAGGTCAGCTCAGATGCCAAGCGAGTAGCTTGTCGTATGTCTACCTAGAGAAAGGCGAGACCAAGTGATGGATCATGGAGAAGTGGCGAGCAAACAATGGACTGACGGCGAACAACGCGCTCTTCTGAGTCACTGAGATGCAGAGAGAGGTCATGGAGGAGCTTGTCAGCTCTAGTGAAGCTCGTGACCTCAGGCGCAAAAGTACTGAGATCGGCAAGATTTTTGTCAGCGATCATCCAGCTTGACAGACATAATCAGACGCAATATCAGGAAGCCATCTGGAGTGACAGTCGCCAATGGTCTTGCAGAGACTGGACGACGGCAAGAAGGTCAGGTGTACATGTGTATTGAGCCATAGACGAATATTGGAGAGATCAGACCTCGCTAGACGCCACAGAGACACGTCGACGGTGAACTGAGCCGACCTTGACGTCGTCTGCTGACAGTCTTTGCGGCGGGCCTCTTCCATGCGCGACCGAGCACTATACCCCAGTATACCCTCCATGACCCGAAATAAGAGAGAGAATGAACTCACAAGCGGCTGGATTCTGACATTGCTGGACGCAATCCTGACAGAGGCGAGCTTCGGACAACAGCGGGATCTCACGATGACGATGAGTGTTGTATCATCACTATGGATTGGCATCGAGGGAGGATGACGCTTTGAGCCAGCTTCCATCCCAAGCGAGAACACAGGTAGCCTTGGGAGGGGATAGTACAGGAGAGAGAATCAGACAGAACTCGGCAACTTGCTCCTTCCGAACGGCGAGCGTGGTTTGAGCGTGCTGACATGGATCCTCTTGAGCTCACCAGCAGAGTGATGGGAAAGAGGCATGCATATGATGCGGAGATTGTATGTGCTTGTTGGGACCAGCAGCAAGACAAGATGAACAGTGACAAGTACGAATCTTGGGACGAGCTTGAGAAGTGGATCCTGCACCCCTCATTCCGAATCGTTGGCGCTCGCGGAAATGTAGGCTGTCAGCAGGAGGAGCTAAGGCCCGAGGAGATGGACGTCGGGATGCAAGGGGCGGTAGAAGGCGAAGCAGAGAAGGTATAGGTCGTGGGAGGTGGCGGTTCGTCATATATGGACCACATTATGAGAGACTTGGTCCGCTCAATTCACTCCGAAAGGCTCATCGTCAACTTCCGACTGCTCCCACACTTCCATGAGATATACTCCATCGCTGCTGCTCAACACTCGCTAGTCGTGGCGCTCCTTCGACATACTCACCTCAAGCACGACCTCGTCCAGCTCTGTCCGACCTCACTTGCCTCTGCTGCCCATCTCGACGTCCTCTTCTCCTCTCTTCCCTCTTCTTTCTGCTCTTGCACTCCTTTCGCCTCACTCGATGCATCCTTCGCTCTCATATACACTGGCACTGCTGGGATGACAAGCTCAGCGAAGAGACAGGCCTCACACGCCCGCGTCCCTAGTCCAGCCGTTCTCCCACCGGGCTTTGCCGGTCTCCTCCTCGTCACCCCTGTCCCGCTTCCTCCGCTGCCAAACGACTTGTTTAGCTCTTGCTGCACCACCGGTACAACCTGATCACTTCTCTCGGCATCCAACGGCTAGCAGGCAGCAAGTGGCGCATCATATCTAGTCAATGCTAGAGCATCTCGTCATCACGCAATTCACCGTCTCAGTTCACTTCTTTTGGCCCCTTCCATCAATCAAGAGCATTGACTACCTCAGTCGAGATGGGCCACTCTAGCTCGTCCTGACATCAGTCCACCATATAGATGGTCTGCCGGACACGTCGGAAACACTCAGGACGGGAGAGCGGCGCACATCGGGTTCTGTGCGTTCGACGTGGCGTCCCGCTCTCCACTCAGCCCTGTGCATACTTCTTTCGTATCGATTGCATCCTCTGTGTGATATATGTCAGTACATGCGAACAACAAAGCCTGGTCATCGTTTCGGGTAACAGCTGATCGGCTGGTCAACTGTCTTGCTGATCCATTCCTGCACCTGCTTCCCTCGCGGCGACTACCACCTCTTCATGGTGCCGACTGATAGTCAGTACGCCGTGACCCACGGTATAGCTTCAGATACTACTGTCGGGCTGTATGCCGCCCTTGATGGGGACGGAACAGACCATGCAGGGATTTGCAAGCTGCTCTTGTCTTGTCGTCCATAGCGTTTCGCCAGTGCCTGTCATGACGTTCTCGGCTGCTTGACCTCGTGGAAAGGTCAGTTGACGTCCCAATCTCACCCCAAGTAGCACCATGGACCACGAAGCGGATGCCATCATACTCAGCTCTTGTGCGACTCCAGCTCTGTCCATCCTCTTCCGTTTACCTCGCCAATCCACTTGTATGCTGATCAAGCAGGGGCTCCTGCGCTATGACGCGACAACATGGATGCTATGTGTCATCACACATCATCAAGGACTGCTGTGATGAGCGAATCCTGGCGTATACCCTAGCTTTCCTCCATGCAACTGATGGTCTGTCGGCGAGGCAATCCGGTCCATATCTCGGATGTACGATCATGAGCGTTCAATTTATGATAGACAACGACGAAACCTCTCCAATTTCGATGTCAGCGGTGCGAGGACTCTCGCAATATGTAACATCAGCCTAGTATCACCTTATATCACCCACTAAACAGCCTTTCCTGCTCTTCAACCTCATACCCGGTATCATATGTGCCTGTACCTCAGAGCTTTTCAAGTTGCCCTTCTTCAGTGCTTCGACTCTCCTCTGTCTGGTACAAAAGCGAAAGCAAAAAAAGTGGATCGGACCGGAATCGAACGCTGTACCTGTTGCTGATGAAAGCATCGCTGACTGAGATCGTGTCGGCAAGTCAGAGCTGAGGTATAGTAGCCAGAGACGGTATCTCTGTACAGTACTATATCAACCGCATCTGATGGGGTTTGTGCTGAAGTCCCTGTCGCTCGCACGAACTCCTGCTCGACCTGATTCTGTGACATGCGCTCTTGATCCACTCAGTTCATTCAGAGAGATGACGAAGAAAATAACAGGTAAGATTGCCTAGGTCGGCAGGCATGATGAACGCCACGCCGGCTGCGGCTCATCTGACGATCATTGCACCTTCTTTCAAGCAGGCGGTGTGCTCCGACTCTGCAGGCGTGATCTGATCTAGACCACCTCGATGACGAAAGCACCTGACATGCCCACAAAGGCTGTTGGAAGACGGAAAATGATCAGGTCCCGTGTACATTCTCCTGCATGCGGGCTCCTCGGCTTACTGCCTTGCAGTCTACTTGCAAAAGATGCGATTGATGTTCCTGAGCATTATTTGGCTGCCTGATGCCTTTCAGATCAGCTGTGTAAGACACGGGCAAGAGAAAAGAAAGAAAAGACCTTGACAAGTAGTCGAATTCCACTCCTATTCATCAGATGCTGAATATGCGGTCGGTGTTTCCGAGCGTCGTACAAGAAGTAGTTGATGTCCTCCGGATTCGCTGTCCGGACAGAAGGGGAAGAAAATAAAAAGCAGAGTCAGGACTCGAACCTCAGACCCTGCGCTGATCGGCTGATGCGCTGTCCTAGAAGCCGGTTGGCGAGCAAGCTGCCGGATGCGGGACTCAGCATCTCGTGTGATGGATGACGATTTGAAGCGATTGTTTGGCCCATACTATTGTTGACATGCTCAAGCTCCGTAAGTGCACTGCTGTCGTATATATCTCGCCAATGGAGTATTTCAAGAATGCAAAAGGTATCTGGGAGGCCGGACAAGGTGTCGCGATGGCCAAAATGACTTTCGAGAGCGGGTTTTACCACTGTTACAGCCGTCTGACCATGTCCCTGAGTATGCCTCCGGCACTTTCGAGCACACTGGCCTCGCAATACATTCTCAATGGGACTAGACTGAACCGAAGCAGAAGGAAAAAAAAAGGCTTTGAAGGGGATCCGTACGTCGTTGCTGGGCCTGGCCTGTCTTCCATCTCGAGAAGTTTTACCGCAAAGCAGGTCATCTATCGATGAGAAGCGTGACAGTTGCTTGAAAAGTGGCAGATGAAGTCTTTCAAGCTATTGCTTGTGCTTTGATGAACGGATCGGGCCCAATCCTTCAACGAGTGCTTCTTCGCCGTAGTATGGCAATCCCAATGTAGTGTCTGCCTTGTACTCGAGGTCAACGGTGCGGTACATTTCTCCATGTTAGGTCAGGCCTGCGTATGCTGCATCCCCTGTCACAGCAGCCTTCACTCTCGCAGGGCAAGATGCATACAGCACGATTCTGAAAGATAACAGTGATACACCATGACCATGCATACTGTATGAGGCGGATGCCGAGGATACATTCCGACCAACGTATAACCGGACGGAGGCTCGTAATTGCCCTCTGTAGGCAGCAGCCACGTGTTTAGTCAGGAACCAGGTCTCCGCTCAGCATTGTGACCGTTCGGGCGCGACGGACTAAAGGATACAAACCTCTCGCGGAAGGTGACGTTACCTAGTCGGACTTTCACATGGTTCCCACACTCATCCATCCCGGACCTCGTGAAGATCTTCGTGCGCCGCAATAGGTTGCTTTTGTTGCATCCTGACCTGAGAAGGAGGGGTTAGGATGCGTTGGATGATGTGAGGAGTGTCGAAGCAGAAGGAGAGCTTGACGAGCAGCAGAGAGATAGCCACAGAGGTGTCAACCGAGGTGCAGAGAGATAGCGGAGGAAACGGTTCATGAGATTAATGTATATGTAAAG